>JAVCKX010131733.1:1675-23162 GCA_034780695.1 Lepetodrilus gordensis
TATTATCAATTCCCTAGACTGATTCTAACAACACTACTATCTTTACCCATCTTTCTACTACTGAAAAACATCCACTGAACTACATTACACATCACAGGGCACTTTTTCAACATGGCTTTCCGTTTTCCAAATACACAGTGCTATCAAATTCCAGGACATTAAATAAATTGGAAGCACTTTAAGAATGGATCAACACTGTTATGAGAAAGAAAATATATTGACCCATGCCTCCACTAACAGCCCAGAGACGATGAGAACACCGCATCACAGAGCTTTTATCCCCAGGTGGACCCAGTACAAATTAATTACAACATGGGGATATTTTACATGAACAGGATGCAATTTATTTCATTGAGTAAAACAAGTAAAAAGAATATTAAATTTAATTCACGTAGATCAACAAAATTATGTTTTGTGGGTGGAGGTTAGGTATGGGTGGGGTATGTGGGTGTGGGTGTGTGTGTGGGTGTGCTATAAACTAACTATAAAACTTACTAGCCCAAATAGTGATACAAATAACAAATGTTATAAATTGCTACTAGTCCTCAGGCTAGCGGGGTAGTGTTAATTTCGATCCACAAGTGTGGGGATCAATATACAAATCATATGAAATTGATTTTAATGGAATCTGGATGGTGAAATATTGTCTCATCAAAACCACATTATTTTCTGGTGCCAGTTCTACTATGGACATATATGAAACACTTTGCTGTATTAATACAAGATCTTGGACTCGGGACTGCTTGGCATCAGACAAATTGCCACTATTTATACAACCCATGCTGAAAGTTTGGTACAAACACGCATACATCTACATATTGTATCAACGCTGCATAGAACCACAAATCCAATACACAATAGCCAGGCACCAGTCCATCTTCATAATATTGACGTCATGACCTTTGCCGACCCATCCCCAGTGTTTGCTAACCTATTGGTACGGATGATAAAACAAAGGGTTTGCGTGATTATCAAATGGTCTTGCCACGACTGCTGCCTTTCTGGTTTGCAGATTTGATCACAGGCATCGATCTGCGAGGCATCTCTGATTGCTCCCAGCATACAGAAGGTTAACTACAAGCTTATCATAGTCATCACAGAATAATGCATATTTGTATGGTGATCTAGTCTGTCTTCAGGTTGGCTGCCAATGGCTAAAAGTATCCTTTCATTTCCATATATTATATTCTTAAAACATGCAGGTATATTATCCATGAGAAGTCATAAATAATCCAAATATGGGATGGTGAATGGTTCAAACAAAACATTTCACAAATTTGAATACAAAATACAATAGCAGAGAAACAAGTTGACCATAATTTGTGAGCTAATTGTTTTACATGTATCAGAGCATTGAAAGCTATTTATGTTTTAAAGCTTTGCAAGCTACTGTACAGTTTCTATTTAGTAGAGCTGCTGATAATTTATAAAAAAAATTAACTGGGGTTTAGAGTCGCTTTCAAGATTCTTTCACTTATATCATGACTTGTCAGTTTAGGGCAGGAGGAAACCAGCAACATATGTAACACTGAATGTTGCAGTAAACCTGCGAGCACTGGCTGGTACTGACAGGCCAAGGATGATATCTGCATTGCCACTCTACAGTCAGCACATCCTATCAATATCGCGTCAGAAAGGTAACTTTCGCGAACACTGATGCCGTTGATAAATAATTGGCTTCTATTTACTAGAGCTCTACGAGCTAAAAATGGACTTGGGATACTGTCTATTAGAGCTCTGCTGGCGACTTGGTTTCTATTTATTAGAGTGGTGTGTTAAGCTATTAACCTTTCCCTTAAGTTGCTAACAATAAATTACCTAAGGATGCAAACCACCAATTTGTCTGTCTAGAAGGAAATTATGACCTAAATCTAGCCTGGTGATTAAATTTGTTATCATGTCATCGATCCAAGACTCGGATTACATTGGTAATGAATGCATAAATATCAATAAATGTATGCGCACCAAAATAAATATTGCGTTATCAATTTAAAGATAAATATTGGATTAAAAACCTTCATGGATAAGCAATACAAAACAGTTTTCTATACATGGTAAGAAGACAATAATAAACCCATATTAGAATCCATAGAAACAAAATAAAAATGTTATTAACTCAAAATAAAAAGATGTGACCTTTGAAAAGAAGCTATTATATGAGTGAAATCAAAGCAACATTAACAAACCAGGGCAACAAACAACATTAATTTCCATCTAGGCAAATGTGTACAAATCAAGAGAATGAACAACGGCCATTCATAATAACATTTGAAGGAACTGTGCTACATGATTGTCTGAAAAACGACATCATAATGTGACAATAATCCAATCTAATTGACCTTTGGATCTAGGTGATCTGTACCTAAGTAGTAGAACACCAAGCCAGTCATTAGCACTTCCTCTTCGCCATGAAACAACAAAAAGAAATGTGTCTTTTATTTCTTCAGCAAAGTCAGGAATCAGGTGTTTTTTCATTACTAAAGAATCAAGGATGCAGTGTGTCTTGTATGTGTCTTGTATGTGAAGTGTTAACTCCTGTAGTGATCAGTTAGTCAAAACACTAACTAGTACTGAACAGTTAGCGACTGTAAAATGGATTGATTATTTGAGATTTTTTGTTATAACCAAGTAGTTAGTGGGAATAGTGACTAGTACCAGTCAGTTAGTGATCAGTACTGATCAGTTAGTGACCAGTTAGTGACCTTAGCATGGATTATTTGAGACTAGCGTGTAGTGATTATCAGTTGATGTGAATAATGACTAGTACTAATCAGTTATTGATATAGTGGTGCCAGTGATTAGTACTGATCAGTTGGTATGAATATTGACCAACACTAATCATCCATTAGTGGACCACTAGTGCTCCATTGGTGAATATCATGACTAGTACTGATCCATTCATGAAAATAGTGACCACTAGTGCTCCATTAGTGAATATCATGACTAGTACTGGTCCATTCATGAAAATAGTGACCAATAGTGCTCACTTATTGGAAATATGTGTGTAGTTATTACAACTGTAATGTTTAGAAATTTAAACTTTAGAAATAAAAATAAAAAATTAAAATGTTCTGAATGTGTTTATTTTATTCATCCCATTTGAACAATTTGCCATATTGGTGATTTTGAATACAGACCTTTGCAATAATTCCAGATTTGTGACGTCGTACTCAGAACCCTCCTTTAGATGTCTTTGCCATGTCTGTGCCGTTCTATATATAAGTTAGATCAATGACCTTATAAGGCTTGACAGCTCTATCTGCTGATACTGCAGGCAAGCTGATTACCATTTTATACATGAAGATCTTTCATTGTAGGTTAGTTATTATGGATCATAAGTCTCTGGTCTGGTATTTTATATCCCCGTCCCTTTTCTCTAGCGGCCAAATGTCTCTGTATTAATGTTGACATGAGAGCTTGTTCTCATGGTGACAGGAGCAATGCAGTTTCATTGATACGTCATATATAATAGGTCAACACTAGCTTTTATTGACATAATCATTATTCTTCAGTGAAGACGTCCAATTTTGTTCTGGAGATCTCCATTCTGCATCTAATGAAGGTATTGGTATCTGGGATTATGAAAGCACTGGTATCCATCTGGGATTATGAAAAGGTACTAGTATCTATCTGAGATTATGAAGGCACTGGTATTTATCTCAGATTATGAAGGCACTCATATCTATCTCAGGTTCACATCTAACAAAGGCACTTTTAGCTATCCAAGATTCACATCCAAAGATCACAAGCCATAAAAGTAAATTAACATTTTCTATCACATACCATCTCAGATATACAAAAGTATTTTTTTTAGTCAAAACCTATGTGAACCATCTATATTGTCCATGTCAACTGGCATTTATTTCAGTGATGTTTCGAATTTACATTGCAACATGGTCAGTCATCTTGTGAAGGAAGTATGTAATTTCAGTGTTGACCTTATTTCTTGCATTAGCACACTATCTAGTCAGATGTATTTGATGTCAGCAATTTTCAAATTTAGCTGCTGTTGGATAGAGGCTCATGTCTGACCAGGAATTACCATCAGCTCATGTAAATTCTCACAGGTAGTGTTAACTGAAGGCCAGGTGATACGTGTTCAGACTTTATTGAACAGACTCCACATGGGAGGAATGCCCTTTGTAAAGGATCTCTTCTGTTATCTGCTGCATGATCATGATGCACAACTACCTACATGAACAAGGGTGGAGAAGTGTTAATTAACCCATTATCTGATTAACCAGGCAAAATCGCTACCACAATGCCATATTGGATGATAATCACGCATAATGGCCTTCCCGAAACGACGTTTAAGCATCTTTTGGAGAACCACATCAAAATTTTCTCTGATACATATTGTGATTAATTAAATGGACGACTATTCTTGAAATAAACAAGTGATTGATGGCAATGAACATCAACAAGGAGCGCATGTCAAGGTCAAAATGGTGCTATCAGCATGCTGTCCAAAGAAAGCAACAAGCGACTGGAGAGCGTATTGATCTGGTGGACGGACAACCCAGTAGCTGTACACGACTTCCACCACATTTAAATTGCCGACTCCGCCTTTACAACTTCATCCGCATTTTAGTAACAGGTATTTGAGAGTGGAGCATGTTAATGAAGTGCTGCCAACGCACGTGTCGGGAGGCGATCAATATCGTGCGTACACTCGTCGCAGCGCGCATGTCTCCAGAGAGAGACATACAGGGGGAATATTGGTCAGGGGGTGATGGAACAGCTGGCCACAGGCAGCCATTGACCAGTGCCTTGTACACACACACACACACACACACACACACACACACACACACGGTCAAGCTGCAACAGGCTGGAGCTCGAATCTCAATATAGGAGCACAAATCTCAATGTAGATGGGGCACATGCTTCTCATCAGGTCAAAGGGTTAAAGTTCATGAACATGATTCATGTCAATACATTTCACTTAAATTAATTGCACTGTGGATATTTCTGGAGCCTGAAAAGGTCTTGCAGGCTAACCAATGGCAATTAATAACCAGAACTCATTCTAGGCCCACATAAAGGCTGTCTGTGAATGGTACATCACAACAGGCAACCATGCAGCATTACAAGCTTAATTCCGACAAACAATGAACAGTTTCTGAGAAGAACCATACCATAAAGTAATTTCATCAGAAATTTTCATTTGTGTTAAGAGGAAATGTTACTGGTTAAGGTAGCCCACATAATGAACATCTGTTACTGGTTAAGGTAGCCCACATAATGAACATCTGTTACTGGTTAAGGTAGCCCACATAATGAACATATGTTACTGGTTAAGGTAGCCCACATAATGAACTATGTTACTGGTTAAGGTAGCCCACATAATGAAGATCTGTTACTGGTTAAGGTAGCCCACATAATGAAGATCTGTTACTGGTTAAGGTAGCCCACATAATGAACATCTGTTACTGGTTAAGGTAGCCCACATAATGAACATCTGTTACTGGTTAAGGTAGCCCACATAATGAACATATGTTACTGGTTAAGGTAGCCCACATAATGAACTATGTTACTGGTTAAGGTAGCCCACATAATGAAGATCTGTTACTGGTTAAGGTAGCCCACATAATGAAGATCTGTTACTGGTTAAGGTAGCCCACATAATGAATATCTGTTACTGATTAAGGTAGCCCACATAATGAACATGTGTTACTGGTTAAGGTAGCCCACATAATGAACATCTGTTACTGGTTAAGCTAGCCCACATAATGAAAGAATACATGCATAAATACTTTCACTACAAAAATGAAGAAATCATTAATATATAAGGTCATCTCAAATATCTACAGAAAGATATCTTATCAATATTTCCAAAGATTTGCACTGGAAAAAAACATCCTTTGACAACTACACTTGCATGGACATTTGATCATGGATGTATGGACAGTGATGATGGCCGTATGGACAGTGATGATGGTCATATGGACAGTGATGATGGCCATATGGACAGTGATGATGGTCATATGGACAGTGATGATGGCCGTACGGTCAGTGATGATATACTGATGCACAATGCTGATGTACTAATGGACAGTGATGACATGTCACTCCAGCACTGTGATAGTTGCACCTTAAGTAGTCATTCTTATCTCAACCTATCGCTGCACCTTCAGACAGACACATCATCGTCCTTACCGTTACCTTTACCATTCTCCATCCCGCTATCAATAAATCTTTGATGTATACACACTACTACAGTGGGAGGCAAACTTTGATATTCAGATAATTGGAAAACCATGTCATTTATAAATAACACACAGCATATCATTAAGATTTAACTACTCTGTAGATATATATGAAGATGTATATAACGACATCTAGCACATACTTAGTCAAGAGAGTGGTGGTATGATTTTAAACATATTTTTATTCAGCAAAGAATGAGGATTGGTAAACAAGCTGTACAGCGTATATTTCAATACCGCTCGGAATGACTGGTGGTATACATAATATATTATTCCAAACGCGTCACAATAGGAAGCGCTAGTTTTCAAATTACAGATCAAAATTCAGATGATTATGTCATTAATAATGCTGTTCAGAAAGAAAACAAACATGTGTATTTATAGAACAATAGTCATTGGTGAAAGACCTGTAATAATGCATTGATAAATCATAATGCCTACATAATACACTGTATGGACAGTAGTCACGTACTTGTAACACGTGTCGTTACAACATCAATGTATTATATACATTAGTGACAGAATCTTATGTGCATTGGTCAGTAATGAGACATTTCTTTCGCACGCCGCATTGCAGTGGCCTTTGCAATAGATTTATCCATTACTCAGGGCAATGATCGACAGCGTGAGCAGTGACGTAACACAATGAAATATTGTTACAGAGATGAAAATATCCAATAGGGTTGGGTCTCACTTGGTAGTCTGATAAAAAAAAAAGCCTATTCAGATAAAACAAACTTTTATGATATTAATGGGATCAAAATAAATAAAAGAAAAGCTGAGAACGGACTCTTACAATGTCGCTAAAGGATATCAATAATCTTTCTTTTTTCACACAGAAGTTTTTCAAGGCATTTAATTACTTCCTAGTACTAAGTGCTTTGTCATAATGGGGCAAGGTGAAGTGAATATTAACATAAATAATTGCTTACTTTTATCTATACAGTTCTTGCTTTGCTTTAACATGTGAGAAAGTCCTAAAAAATAAGATATCATGGTTAGCCTGTAGGTATATGCTCATACTGAGAATTCTGTACGTGTTTGCTATCATGGCATCATGCAGGAAGTGTTTCAATTCCTACAGAACAACAGATTGTGGTGGTTATTTTTATCTTTTTTTTGCTTTTACAATAATGACCAAAAATGATGACCAACAATGATGACAATCAATAACCGACAATAATGACCAGCAATGATGACCAACATTAATTAAAAAGATGACCAACAACAACAACAAAATTAATTAATCACACTTTATTACCATTTGGATCAAATAATCTAAAATATGTTTCAAGACAAATCCACTTAAACTTGGTCATTTAGCCTTCCATTTGCATGATAAATCACAAGAACTTCTCATTAAGGCATCCACAGTCACTCCCAGCATGGGAACGGGGCAGTGCCGCTATCTGTATTCAATACTGTTCATGTCTTTGAAAAAATAAGGTGCTTGAATCCATCACATTATCTGTGGCTCCTATTATACTACTAAAATTGAGAACAGCATCAGAAATGTATGTTTAACAACTGTATATATCCCGCATCATTCTCAGACTAGCTGTCTGTAGGGCTCCATCTAGAGCTCAGCTGGTGCTTATTGTGGTATTGACAATGAAAGGTATATGTCATATGACGTGGTATAACAATGCAGGGCTATAATTGATTATACATAATGGATATAGGGCTTTAATTAGCATTTAAGGTGCCCATCAACACCATTGTAGCTTCTAATCCACCTTTTAACATACATACAAGTCACATCATTAAGTGAAAGAGTACATGGAAACTGTTATTTGATTTGTAGAGCAAATCTTCACGTAGAAATCCTTATTGATTAGGAAACAACGCAAGCGCAGAACCACTCGGATGTAATTTGTATCCATAACAATATCCAGAAAAAGATTCTGTTGAATAGGATAAAGCTAATTACATACATGCAGGGATATCAATAATATTTATTCAATGAATTTCCTTGTCATAAAGATTAGTTAAAAGTTCATGCTTTTATGTACTATTAATTAGTTAAAAGAAGTCTATAAGCATTAATAAATTATATTTATAAATGTGATATGAATGTTCAAAGAGGAACTATAATGATAGATTCTGATACATGTTTAAGCTTTTCTTTGATGTGCCTGTATGCTGCATTTGTTGCTATGGTTACATATTAGGAAATAGTAATAATATACGTATTTTTATTGTGCCAAATATATGCTCAAAAGCTTTCTCATAGGGCTACATTAGTACCAATGTCAATGGATTAATGTGTACTTATTTCACATTCTGAACTCCATGGAGGATACACAATCCAATCTAGAAGGTTAACATTCATAATTCTATTTCATCTTACCGGGTGCCCATTCACAGCTGGGTGGACTGGAAAAGTGTGGATCTAAGCACAGTATGGATAATACCTCCCTCACATGTTTTGATATCTACTAGTTGATAAAACTAACAAATAGTAGGCTTGCATACTGATATATTTGACAATGGCCTACTTCGGGCTAGAGCAATGCGAGAGTTCGCGCGAAGTCGTGAAAGCAAGGCTAGAGTGACGTCACAAACATGCGCACGAAGCACAAAAGCTTGTCTAGCAACAACTAGACATGCGCAATGACACTTCCGGGCTAAACTAGCGTAACCATCCAAAGTAGGCCATTATAAGACATGATGGAGAAGCTATATTTATCATACAATATCATTCAAAGAAAAGCTTATTGATGATTGTCATGTCAAGTCAAGAAATATCTTGATGATCTTTACTATGACATAGTACCAATGCAATGGAATGAAAGTTACCTCACAGTGATAGGATCATCAAAATTGAAAGTGGTATCTCAGATATTAGATGTTATAAGTGATATAAGTGATATGTTGAAGTAAGAATTGGGTGATGAAAAATAAAATCGTTAGCAAGATATAGTTGATGCCTTCAAGTAGACATAGTTAATTTTGACAAATATTTTCTAGAGAAAATCTAATGGAAAAGAATATACAAAATGTTTGAAAATCTGAATTATGAGTCAAAGACCATCTGACTGCTGTGCTCTGAACTGTCTTGCTCCCATGCAAGGAGACCTTGGGTTTGTCTGATTCTAGTGATTAATAGGATGTTAACTCGCTCCACTTTTATCCTCTCAATGTAGTATTTTTATCCTAATTAGCCGAGGAGTCAACAACAGCATAAACATGCCTGGCAATCAAAATACCTTCATTTGGAGCATGATTGGCAGGGGAATGACAATGAACCCCCAGCTATGTACAATACAATGTACAACCATGTACAATGATTTACTACGATGTACAACAATAGAGGACATGAGCCTGAATCAGAGATCTCAATCAGGACTCGTTAGACCAGCACCTCGTTAATTAAGACTCCCACAATTCTTGACGATTGATGGCATTGAAATCTGGAAATGTCCATCAAAAATTCCTCATGTCCATTTTCTCCATATCAAAGGAATACGTATACAGTGCTTGAAAGAGTATTCCATAAAGGATGTGCTTCTTCCAAGGTCTGTATGACTTGTGGATGCCTGCATGACATGTGGATGCCTGCATGACATGTGGATTACTGCATGACATGTGGGTGCCTGCATGACATGTGGATGTCTGCATGACATGTGGATGTCTGCATGACATGTGGATGCCTGCATGACATGTGGATGCCTGCATGACATGTGGATGTCTGCATGATATGTGAAGATCTGCATGACATGTCCAGGGGCCAGTGGTGCTAACAACGCCTGGCCAGTTGTCGTGGAAGGACATTCAATTAGTAGAGATGAAGGATGGGCAATTAAATAGACCACAGGACATAACTGCACAGCCTTGGATGATTAATAATGAATTAGAACCAAACATGTTAGCTTGATATTGACTTAACAGAAGATGAAGGTGTGAATAAACATCTAAAGCCAACCAACTGCTGAATGCAGGGGGGGGGGGGGGGGGGAAGAGAGAGAGAGAGAGAGAGAGAGAGAGAGAGAGAGAGAGAGAGAGAGAGAGAAACACACAATAAATCATTTAGAGTATTAACTTATTCATAATATATGTATTTTGTTTTTATGACCCTTATTGAAAGTGCCTCACGGTTTCAATCTATAGCATATTTCAATACATAAGACAGACATGCAACCATATAATTACCGACTACTGGTAATAGTATCCCCAACTGGTGTAAAAACGGCTTGTTTGCATTATAAATCCTTCATGAGCTGTGAATGTTGGTGATTAAGCTTGACAATGAATGCACTACCTGGATGTACAGACACATGCATGTCCAGGGGAAAGATTAGGCTGAAACCAGAGCCTGATGTACTGGAGGACAAGGAACACAGCTGAACAAGCCCACAGAGAGCCAGACTTAGTAAGATGCTATAAAGAAAGGCCCAACGCTTGTATTGGTGCCATTACCTGTTGTTTCGGCAGACAAATGGATGAAGTCTGTTCATCTTAGAACTGCAATCTTACCTTCTTGATGTGTGCAATATTTCTACTAATTACTTGTTTTTAATTCACAGATAATCTGGTTCGGTTTCCGTAAATGTCATGGTTATTTGGCAATCAATCAATCATGTGTATAATTACTCTATAAACAAAACGAGGCAAACTTCAAACCATCTCAAAATAAATGTGGAAGCCTAATAACTGCATGAGGATAATGTATAATGAATGGATCACCCTGGTATCAAATTCTGTCATCATTCAGGCTATTATAAACTAATAAAAATACATTGCATTGAATGTGCTTCCCAAACTAATACCAGAAGATCAATAATTGCCATATACTCTTTCCTAAACAACATAATGACATAATACCTTTATAACTGTGCAAAGACATCATAAAACCAATACTTATCTAAACATTAGAATTGTACATTTAATATGCTGGTATCATTCACTGTTCTCTTAAGGATATGTCCTGTACAGTATAAACTGAACCTGTTTTACTAAGAAGTGTTAATATCATTGGGAGGAAAAAATCAATGAAATTATAAATCTATTCTTGGATCCCTGAACCCTCCATGGTAGTCATATATGTCCCCTACGGTATTAACAACCTGTTTTACTAATCAATGAAATTATAAATCTATTCTTGGATCCCTGAACCCTCCATATCCCTATGAACAGCTTCATTAAGCTCTTGAGGCACTAAACATGATGAATCCTTGGACCTACAGACAGGATGTGTACATGTATCTGTCTCTGATAATGTTAATTGGCTTTCTGTAGGTTTAAGCAGTTGTTGGCTATTCGGGTTAATCAAATCGCCACAGCTGAACTGCATTGGGGGGTTGAGAGGCCTCAAGGTTAAGTTTCAAACTTTGTTGGCAGTGGAACGACTCCTGTTATCGTAACGTTTCAAAGAACTACTTTTAGATCCAGAGTGCATGCTCGGAAACATGTTAATCGCTGATGATAAAATTCCACTTGCATTAGCAGGATTTTGTTTAATATTAACATTCCATTAAATATATTCTTAGCATCTGACATTTTTATTTTATAAAATATGTTTAAAAGTCGTAAATAACTCATATCTATTCTCATATTAAACAATAATAATTTTCATAATCAAAAATACAATGCATGAACAGTAAAATGTAAATTTCCAATATGCAGTATCTGAAAGGTATTATTATTTAAATACAATTAACCTAATTATTCTAAAGGGCCAGCAACTATTTAACTTTTTTTTTAAAATAAAAATTGATAATGATATTTATATCATTAATAAAGAAACACATTATTGTATGCCATTAAGAGCAGAGTTACAGTTCTATAGATGTATTTGAGAATGCACGTATTGCCTACAAGCACACAGCTCCCGGCCGCCTCTAAATTTCCTTCTTTGCTGATAATGGTGCTTCAAAAAAATATTCTCCATTATAATAATTACTTAGAAGACAAGACACAGTCGGTATTTAGATGCTTCCGTAGTCATTGCCAGACTAAAGAAAGACTGCATTTACATGCTTGTACATTTCATACCTGTCCATCAAAGAGGTACCTGTAAAGCCTCAAACATCAAAGAGAGTGTTAATGATAGGAATAGGTACCCCAGAGTGGAGACATTGATGTCTTATCTGGGGAACTGCTGGGCTATTTCAGTGCAGCGCTAGTTACAGGATCATGTTGTGGAGATGTTGAGCGACATGTACATTAGATGTATGGACGATAAACACAACAGTTATATATGTTCATCTTGTTTGCCACCTCTGGAAACATCCTATAGATAAACCATTCATAGTATATACATGTTGTACATACCTTATTCATGATGGATTAATCAAAACCACCATTTTATATGGCAGTTTTTATTTGTGTCCATGAGAAAGAATAATGTTAAAGTAAACAAGAAGCACAAGTTTGGTGATATTCAAAACAAGAGCTAAGTAGCTGTCCTTAAATAAGAATGATCTTACAATAGACATTACTTTCTAAACATCACAAACAGCCCAGTAACAATCAGCACTATACTATCTACAATTCATGAATTAAAACCTGAAATAGGCCCATCATTGTCAAATTCCTCAATCTCCGTCACATTCTGTTAGCATATTCATCTCTTGATCCTGCCGCAATGACAAGATGCTGACAAGTTTGACGTCATTACGTGGTATGTCCAGTTAAACTCTGACATATGAATTATACATAGACTTTGGCCACACCTCCACTGACCACTAGATGTATATTCCGATGATAAACCAAATCCCATCCCTGTACTTAATAAGAAGCAGCATGTAATATAATTTACATATTTTGTGCTTCAGAGACATGCTACTTCACATAGACAGTTAGTTAGCACATTCAATTCTTGTACTCAATAGAAGCAGCACATACTATAACAGATACATCTTTCATGCTTCAGAGACATACTACTTCACATACAACAGTTAGTTAACACATTCAAATTTCATCTATTAGCAATGAGAAATGTCAAAAGCATTATTGAAATTGTCCATATATATTTCTGGTAAGAATATTGTCGTTAATGGGTCGAGTCTTTGATGGCCAAGATTTTTGCCACTTATAGGAATAGAACTGTTATCACAATGGGACAAACACACTTCAGTAGGCTTAATGATTAGCAATTTGTCGTCTCCAGCTATTTATACCCGTCCTTTTACTATACCATGTACTATTATTAGAGAAGAAATGCTATAATTAGCCATTTTCCGGAATTGTAGTCTATAACCATGATGAATATTGATCACTTCCTCGTCATACTTTCTATTTTAATCACTGAACTGATGAAGCGTTGAAATTACCAATGTGTGCATGAAGTTTGATTAGGCATCTGACTCGTGGAGTATTAAAAAAGTGAAACTCGCATTCCGAGCACTGCAACATTGGAACATCAATAAGGCACTGATGATGACACATACAGTGAATAAACAGAATCGATGGTAAACCAATTAAGAATGGTTCATAAGTAGGGATGTATTTTCATTTTGGTTATTTCTGAAGCTATTAGTATTAGAACCACGAAGTCAGTTAACCATGTTAACCTTTTCACTACTGTCGGCATTAAGCTCCCTATACAGTGTGCCATCTCTGGTTGCTTCTGAAAGAAAGATGGTTAAACTATTACTCATATTAATTAGCCAGATCAAATTAAAATCACCAGTTGATAACTGGTCTGAGCTAAAATAAAAATGGGCACGTGATTATCAGGAAAATTTGCCTTTGATGAAAGGTTTTGATGACCTTACCCATGCACCCGGAAATGCTTACACACACACACACACACACACACACACACACACACACACAAATGCACAGATATGTGTGCACACAACACACAAATTTATACTCACAACATACAAACACACACATCATTGTTTGACTGGATAATGACAACCTGATAAGGTAAAACACAGAACAGATAATCTACTATTGCATGCAACTTGTAGCTGGCAAATGGAAAAATCAATTATTCTCTTTGATAATCCATTATTTTAGCTGACAATTTAAGATATCCAAATGGAATCCCTGTTAGGGCATATATTTCAATGTGTGAGAGGATTCTCGTCATTTAAAAAATATTTTCAAACCTTTTGTGCTCTGTGAAAATCCATCTTGTGCCAGAGGGACAATCGAGCAGCAAGTAATTGAAATAAAAACTCTACACTTCACCAACATAGCGTAGAACGCCGATATCACAATTTGGGATTTCATAACAGTAAAGCACACAATCTTATAGCTCCTTTTGAAATTTACATGTAAAATGTTATTATACAGAAAATGCTTAATTTATGGATGATTTTCAGGTAAATGAACAAGTGGAAAAGCACTTGTGTAATAGAATCTGCTTCAAGATCCAATTGCTAAGAAATAGTGTTCCAAATTGAATAATAAGATCAAAAGCAAGAGCGTTTAAGAAACTGTTTTCCCTTGTTAATGAAATTTACGAAGAACTCATTCATTCTATGAGTTTATCAATCTCTATTATTTTAATAGTTTATTTATGTTCATGTGAAGGTTAATCTATTTCCACTAAATTTCTATTGACATGAAATAGGTTAATGATGTTCTGTGAAATGTACACATAGGTTAAAATAAAATAACAAAGTGCACAAAATAGGTAACGGCCCGATATACTATGGAACATTTGATTCTGGCCATACCCCGAGACAAATGTCCAATAGTAAAGAGGGTCATTATCACAACATTTAGCTATCTGAACTACATGCATGTATACTGCATCCATTCACGTTGTGTTTTGCTTTTAGGGCAGATCTTTCTCCTACAAATTGTTTTTCAATGTTAATGTAGAATAGATGCTAAAACAGACATTGTGTGCCGCGATTCCTTCATTACGAACGAGTATGTGCCCGTCATGAAATGGGCCCACCATTAAGCTGGTAGAAATAGTAATGACATTTCATGGCTGCAAGCACTTGGAAGTGAAACATTACTTTTGAAGGCTCATTAAACTTGCTGCGAACATATATTTTCAATATTTTAAATGAATTGGCAAACTGCACAGAAATCCAACTCATGCAGGCATCATACTTTTAAGGTGAGTGAATTATGGTTTTATGTCACATCAGAAATCTTTCACCCAGACATGACAAACTTTTAAAGTGGTTTAATACCAAATTATAATACCTACATGTCTTGTATTAAAAAATTCACTTTCAATACGAGGAATCGCTATATCAGTTCTAGCATGCAGTATGTGGCCATTACAACCATACTCTTAACATTCAAAGGCACAACCCAACATACCACCACTCTTGGACATATTTACTGCCTCAAACATAAACATAGATACACTGACAAGTCAAAGACTCCGATTCCATCCATCCATTTTCCTCATAGCTTGCTTTTATTTTGCAGAATCACTGCCGATGTATATAGTGAGAATCAAGTGCACGGCTGACGTGAGCTCATAAATACTTTGAAGGGCAAATGGTCAAATATTGAAGCACGTCATCTTCATACAGAGTCAGTTAATAAATGTGGAACTAGTGGAACGGAATGACCCAGCCTTAGCCAAAGGGCGCGATGGGGTCGGCTTCCATCTTCATAGTATATAGGGAACAGTAAGGAAGATTAAATCTGGACTCCAGAGGGCTTCATCACCATTGCAAAGACCTCAGGGAACTTTAACTGCAATTATATAAAGTGACTGTATGGCATATTGAGCCACCAGCCCCATGATGGAGACGCGAGTCAGTGATGTGCAGTCAGAGCTTTAATGCTGTGTACGTCATGGAACGTGATGGAAGTCAGATTTATACCAGTTACACCGAGATATACGCTCCAGTTATACCTGATAACTGTAGGAAGTAGGGTGTAGCATTACTTTGGATTGGGCACGTGGGTTGTTTTTTATTAGGATTTAGGACAATACAATTTGTATGCAATGACTAAATTACAATCACAAACATTTCTAGATTGCAATAACTAACATTTAAGTTTTAAGTTTTATTAGGATTTAGGACAATACAATTTGTATGATTTCTAGATTTTAATAACTAACATTTAAGTTTTACTGTAATTATCAAGAAATGTGTACATAATCCAGGGCTGGAACTTAGCTTTCCCAATAATAACATATATAGCAAAACAAGATTTCTACCAGCCATATGATACCGTTAATATTAGGAGAAATGGAATCTGGCTGTCAGGCTAGTGTCTAGTTCTATCCCTGATAATCACCAACATTTACCTACCAAAAATCATGTTTAAAGATTTGTCAGTTTCTATCAAAAGATCAGACTATCTCCAACTAATATCATGTCCCATAAAACCACCACCATTTCTTGCCTGCTTTAGCATGTTGAGTACTATATAACTATGCTCCTACCTAGGTAATCATTTTCTAATTGCAAACCCGAATAACGAAAAACACATAACCTATGTTGTTTCGCTCCGTTTCCTCGCTCCAGTGCCTCGCCACATTTACCTCCAAGAAGATATGAAGTCGGTACTAAGTACTACTATCTGGTGAGCAGATGCTACCTGCTTCTCTGATGACTACAGTTAAGCATTTACCCAGCTTTGACATCTACAGGTGCTTCAGACTCTCTTCAGAACATTGTTTCTGATGTCTTTGAACATGTGGTTGGTGCATATGTGATCATATTGAAAGGCAGCCGTCTTTCTTCACATCCTGAGCTTCTAGTAAAGGTCACTACATGGTCAATGAAAACCTCACATGAATAATTAATTAATTTGATGAGCAATTAATCCATAAAGTGAGCATTTACTCAATTATCCACTGTGCTTCGGTAATTGGGACAGACATTTGCATAAAATCAATTATGTGATGTTGAACTTATATGCTCTTGGAAACTTTGGTAAGCAATTAAGGAATGGTGGTTATTGATTGGGCTGTTAGTAATAATAATAACAATAATAGTAAATAATAATATTAATGATAATAATAGTAGTAATAATAATAAGTGATCAAGTGTTATCAAATTTGTAATAATTTATTTGGCATCAGTCTATAGACAGTTGCTACTCAATGCAAAAACCAAAAAATGATTTTCTAGAAAATACCATGTTTCTTTATAGACTCCCAAAGGATTTCAGATAATTCAACAGTCATATTAGTATTACGCACCATTTCAAGAAACCCTTTATATCCAGTACGAGAACCATAAGTTTGTATTTATAGTGATCCAGACCACACACAACAGCATTAAGGGCTCATAGTGGATACAAGAGTTTCATAAAAGGGTGCCGAGATAACTAAATCTTAATTGATTTTATTTAAAATTCATATGATACCTTATTTTGTATTTAATTTAGTAACTCCTTTTTCAAAGAACCCCATACTGAAATCATTCAGCCATAGTTATTGAGATTTGAAGAATCAAATATACCCATACAAAAAAGGACATGATCTGACAAGACCCGATCATAAACATAATTACTGTAAACATGATGTATCTTAAGGGTAATTCCCTATACAAAAGTATAGAAATTGTCATCGGTACAGTGATCTCCTTTGCATGGGCGGATAAGCTTGAGATGTCAACAAAGTGCCTTTTGCCTGGTCGAATCTCAGACAGACTTATCTGGCTGTATATCGTGACAAATTATACACAGCACCATACATGTTCAGTAGAACAGAAAGCCCTAAGGCATGTGCTCACAAACTGTGTTATAATTATCTGTGAACAAACAATAGTTAGATGGCTAATACCGTCATGACATTTGACTACCGAGGATAATTATACAGACACTTGCCCAATCTGATAAATCTTTGCACTGCGAAGGCGATACACAGATCACGCATACCATAAATACAGCTACAGATGCACCCATAACAATATACAATACACCCGTAACAACATACATGTACAGGGATAGAAATTCCCACTCGCCCAGTGGCCCGATCCATTTCTCCCAATGTTAAAAGTATCCTACGGGCTAGTAAAAATTTCATGTTTTGTTATTTATATCATTATTCGGGCCAATATGTTTTAAAGTTAAGTTCTAACCCTGCATGTAAATTGTCTAGCAATGACACAGCTTGTCGGTTTATGGCAGGAGGAAACCTGCAACATCCGTAGCGTTGAATGTTTCAGTAAACCTGCATCCACCGGCTGGTAGTGACAGATCAAGGATGGTAACTGTATTGCTACGGTACTGACAGTTCATCTTATCAGTATCATGTCAGAAAGACAACTTTCACAAACATTTATGCCGGGCTCCCAGGACAGGATTTGAACCAGGTCTTAGGTAGTACTAAGAAATATAAATGAACATTTTCGTATAGGTAATTTAAAGTAATTTATACCAAAGGTTAAATAGGTTAGTTGGGAATAGGTTTAAAGCTATATTAAAATTATTTAACCATACTTTGTTACATTGAATGCTGGTAACAGATGTCATACTTTCAATTTCTGTGTCAATTAATATTAATATCTTGCTATTAGTTATTGTCTTGTTAATTATATTCATGAGGATAATAATGAAAATCAATTACTGGATATAACTCAGTAACATTCATGGAATATTTAATTATGAATGAATAATATAAATAATCAGGAAATGTTCACATATAGAATACAGATTCATACTGAAATAATGAATATATTTACTGTCGACATAATTGAGTGAATCATTATACCACACTGCATATATAGGAAGGTAATTTGTCCCAACAGACATAATATAATCAAATTCATAGATCACATGGGTTTTTAAATTAATAGATGGATGCTGCAGGTTATTATCCCATTATTAATAGATCACAGTGATTTATTTAACAGAAATACAGTGGAAAACTCTAAAAATGTGTAAACCAATGCTAGCATGGTGTACATGTCAATAAGCATATTCTGTATACATGTATTACCATGCACTGTCATCCTGTGCGTGCCAATGAGCCACTTATACATGTAAATGATATGCATATACTAGTATGTATCCTAAACACATTCATGTTTATTTCAGAATAAACAAAGCACATGCTATTAGAAAAGCGATAAATAACTGCCAATGCAATACGCTACATTATCCCACAGTGTGTTCATGTCATGTAGTGTTCATTCATAATACACCTATTAATTCAATTCATCATGGCAATCCTTGTTTGCATGTAGGCTTCTTTCAAAATGCACCTATTAAAATCAATGTATGGTGGTGATCGTTGTTCACACGAGTACATGTAATGTTTAGTGTTAATCCCCACTTGTGTACCAAAGTTCACATGAATGTAAGATGTTAACAATGTTGCTAATAATATAGCAGAGATAATGAGTCATAATTCATAGGAACACCCTGCTGTGTCATCTGTTAATGCTACTAAAATGTAAGATGTTAACAGTTGCTAATAATATAGCGGAGATAATCAGTCATAATTCATAGGAATACCCTACAGTGTAATCTGCTAATGCCACTAAATTGGGTATAAATCTAAAATGGTATAGAGATAAAACATGTATAAATATACATGCAGACTTAACCTACTATTGAGAACTCAAACATGTTTTGATCTGCATTATATTATTAACAATGTAATGTTAGCCTGTGATGTGTGAAATATTACTTCTAATCCAACTGATATACAATTTCTTAGATGCACAAGTAAAAGAAATATCATTTACTATCTGATTTCAATACAAATACAAACAATAAAAACAACACAAATATTGCGAGTACATCTACCCACTATACAAAGGTGTGAGGATATGATTTTAAACATAAAATGTCAAACAACGTTAATGAAAACAAGTATTACTGTAAATGTCAATCCAATATTTGGTATCCTATCTTCCTTCATACCAAACTTTGATGCTCCCACTTTGAAGCACTTTTCACAAAGAATACATCAATAAGCAAGACACGATAGCACACAAAATACAAACAATATATGATTAACAATAGCACATGAATGCAAATGTAAAGATTTGTATCTGCATAAATATCAATATAATCTTTTTCAACCGAGGATACACAAACAGCATTAAGCATGCGACTTACACAAAACAAACACGTCATATTTCCGTCTTTGAACAAGTTATTTATACAAAACGCCTCCAAGTAGCAGAGAGTACAGATCTATCAAAACAGATATGATCGTGATATGATAAATATAAACAAACAGTCATTTCTAAACATACTGTAAGTAGTTACTATTACAAATGTGTATATGGAGCAAGCCTGGAGCAAACCTATTCTGCAGTTGTACAAGATATCTTACAAGTAAACACTTTGAGCTTAGAATGTACGCTTTCCAACAGTACTTACACATGAATACAATATATGTGTGAGCAAGCTGATTCTGCTTGATTGCCATATAATCTTAAACATAAGGAAATCATTTGCCTCTCAGCACAGGCTAAAGGAAGAGTGATTCATCTCAACTCAGACCAAAGAGCTTTCATATCTGATTGTTACCAAATGCCAATCTAAAAATTGAAACCCAACAAACTTATGGAAATCTCTTCAAATACAAGCAATTACGAGAGATCCAAGCCAATAACATGTGGTTGATATTTCAACAAGCTTACTAAACATAATATTGGCCATATTTATTTAATGTAGATAAACGCCTGCATGTGTATGGATCACGCCTGCCGAGAACCGTGATGTCACCAGAGCCTCTGCTGCCGACTGCCGATGGATCCATTAGCATTCATCCTCGTGTTTCCCTCCGCACGTAACAAGCTGATGACGTAAGGACAGGAACACTAGACTCCACGGAGAGAGAGTTTCATAACATCATCACTGGGAGAGACCATGCAGACCATACCCAGTGGACCAGATGGGGGTTGCTTCTCTCTTAATGATTCCGTGTTACACTGTGAGGCCGAGTCCTCGCTCCTGCAATCATCTATCTACCTCTTCAGCACCATCGCAGTACGAAAGCATCTCCTTGCTTCATTTTTATTTTTTTAAGTGTGTTCTTTACGCTTTATGATTGATGCTGGAACGATGGCCTGGCCTGCGATGGTGGCAACTCTCGTGTCGCTGGCAACTAACCTAATTCATGATGGGTTCACGAGCAGAGTACATGATTTTCTGATTAGGTCAATCGGTATTGACATCTGCGTTGTTGTGTTTTCTCTGCTGCTAAATACCACCGAGCCGCCAGGATTAATATTCCTGGACATTGGCTTCCAGTACTTGATCATTTTCCTTTGTTTGGAGCAACAATGGAAAATGATAATGTAACTGATGAGTACCCATAAATCCATGCTGTTGTATCTATATGCTTACCAGGCTTAGAATAAAATAATAGTCAGAATTTGTAAATAAATATGCTTACATGATATATATGTAACATATATGGATAAATGGATAAA
>JAVCKX010131733.1:23855-36914 GCA_034780695.1 Lepetodrilus gordensis
ATGACTGCAGACTAAGTCTAAGAATGCTTACTGTGACAGGACCATGATCAACAAGTTATGTCTGCAGACTAAGTCTAAGAACGCTTACTGTGACACGTCCATGATCAACAAGTTATGTCTGCAGACTAAGTCTAAGAACGCTTACTTTGACACGTCCATGATCAACAAGTTATGTCTGCAGACTAAGTCAAAGCAGCGGCGGCATGATGGGCATTACTGAACCAAAGAGTGGAACTTGTGATAATTACGCCCATGCTATAGCATTCCTGAGCAGTCCAGCTGATGTCGGTCATATATTGACCACTGGTTAAACACTCTGACCAGAACATAATGATATAAAATGTATTGGAATCTTAGAAAAGAAAATGTTGGCAAATCAAACATCAAATATTTCCATTACATGACAATAAGATCGGAATCTGAGGAAATAAATGTCGGCAAATCAAATATCAAATACCATACCAATGACATAATATGAACAGAGCCAATGATCCAGCACTACGTTATCAACACCAACGATAGAAACTAACTTTAAAACTTACTAGCCGGAATAGTGATACAAATAACAAATGGTATGAATTTCTACTAGTCCAGAGCTCTGAACTAACATATGCCCGACGTACAGGGGCAAGTTAAATTGCACTGCGGCAAACCTACTTTTTAACAGTATGCACCTTTAATGCCTTTGCTACTTGTCCTGACAAGTAACACAGGATGTTAGTCTAGAGCCCTGTAGTCCTTAGGATACCTCTAGCATTGGGATAAATGGCCAGGCTAGTGGACTAGTGTTAATTTCGATCCCTGAACAATTGAATGAACAGATTGCTTTTCAAAAGGTTATCTGGTTTTACTATATAATAAGACTGAATGAACAAAAACTTGATTTTTCAATAATTGTCCAGAACCATGCCTAACAACATGGCATCACACACCAGCAGATTGAATTGATGGGATGAAAATGTCAACAGTGTACTTCATATTAATTGATTAGGCTTGACCACGTGCAAATAAACATCGACTGATAAGTTAATGTGCTGACAGAATATGCTTCTTCTATTAGGGGTTTTACATCTGCGTCCAGCGTAGCTGATATTTAGCGGACGGGTCAGAATATGCATGCGGCATGACCTTATATACTAGTGCGAGTGGTCCTACAAGGAGGAGGAATCTGTGTATTATGCCACTCAAATTGCTCGTACTATCGAACAGTAATAGCACCAGGACCTTGTGGAATTAAAGGAACAAGAGCATGCTTGAAGATACGCTGACCACACCTATGGATGACCTCAAAGTCAATGAGCGACCACCTCAAAGTTAATGGATGACCGGACAATGAGTCAAGTAACCAAGTATTCCAAGGTACCACAACTATCGATGACCTGACCTGTGACCTATGTGACTGATCCATCTAAGGAAGCACCACTGACCAGCACAATGTCTATGTATGACCTGAACGCAAGTCCGCTTACAGATATATTCAAGCAGTCACTACTGACCACCCACACACAAATAGAAGATCTGACCACTGGAGAAGTCATCAATCTGTCTACTACTACTACCATACCACCACTACCACTACCATCACAACACCACAACCACTACCACCACCACTACCATACCACCATCACTACTACTTCACCACCACTAAACATTTCCATACCTAAGGTTAACCTGCCTGCAAAAACAAATATCCCCAGCTTCCAAAGAACTGTTATTGACCATTCTCGATCCCCCTCACTATCACCTGATTGAATGGCTTTTAATACCTATATTTGAACAAGTGCTTGTATAGGCATAAAGAAGCACAGTCTGGCCACCAGGATGCTACCAGGACACCCTCAGTAGGACACCCTCAGTAGGACACCCTCAGATGAGCCCTGGGCTAGTTAAGTGACAGCCAGCCAAAGCCACCTGCAAAAGCTCCAGCACGGCAAGGTCTGATATTCACAGATATGGGAGCCGACATTGCTACTGACAAGGTCATCTTTGATGTAGCTACTATGTCTCCTGTCAACTGGATATAGTCAGGATCTCTCTCCGCACATCAAAGATTGGCTTCTCCCTGTCTGTAGTCCGGAATCAGATTATTTCTACATTTACAGAAATCAAGGAGATATTCTCAGAACCAAAGTTGTAATTTGATGATCGTCAGACAAAGACAGAAAAATATTGAATAACTTATGCTCAACATTTTGACAATTTAATAACACAGCATAATGTAGTGAAAATTGGGTTCATGGATCATTTAATAAACTCTGTCAGGGGTTCCAGAACCTATTGAAAACTATGACCTATATATCTGCTATTTGTATCATACAAATGTTTCCCCAAGATCTCCTCTACCGGAACTTCGTATTCCTAGCACTACTCATACACGTCACGTAAAGATTGCTTCTTGATAGGGAATGATGGCAGCTAGACTATATTCTCACCAAAATAGTTCCGCTCATGAGATTCGCCACAAACAATTACTGGTAAGCTAGTTCAGATGGCTTAGGGGCAAAGATGGTCAAGAGTTTATATATTTCATCATTCAAATCAGTGATGTTCAAATAAATAATAATATCAATAATGTATTATTATAATGCATTCATAATAATAAAAAATAATAATAAAAATATTAATAATAATGATAATAATGATGATGATGATAACAATAATAATAATAATAATGTATTTAAACAATAACAATTATTATAACAATAATATATTTGTTTTTAATATTTAAAAAAATATAATAATAATAATCATAATAACAATAATAATAATATAATGTATTTATAAAGATCCTAATCTCCAGCTTATAGACTATGAGACTATATCCATGAACACATCAACACCAAAATTTACTGCGATGCACGAGAAGAAAAAAAACATTTGAGTGGGCTATTCTCCACAAATTAATGCTAAATGTCAATTGTTTTTCTCTCTCACAAAATCAGTACTGTATAGTATGCTAAAATACTGACAATAGCATGCCATCATCGATGCACTAAGTATTCATCTATCATCAGTAGATCATTCTGCCTATCCACAAGCAGCTCTGATACTCCGCTAATGATGGCAGTTAGGTCTAGTGTTATCCACATGATACCAGACCTAAAGAAATATCGCTAAGAAATCATCTCCGAGAAACCGAGAAGATGCAAAATTCTATAAATGACCTATGAAATTAGTCGGAAAGAATGAAATGCCAAAGCTATAAATACGTTTCTTTCTGCCAGGGGCGGCTATGTGGCCATTTCATAGTTCCTCAAATATTTCTATCAAACTAGCTTAATCTCATTATCCTTATCTCCCATATCTCCCATATCTCCTGCATTAATTGCCAACCAGGCATTGGGTCCTCTCAGATTAATTCAATAGTCTCCAGGTGAGGAAGTTGGGCAAGAAATTAAATTTTAAGTTTAGTTTTTTATCAGATGCAAAAACATAATTCCGCAAGATTTCTTTGGATATTTGAGATATAAAAAGTTGTCCAAATGATTCAATGATAGGGTCATAATGTACAACATTATATTTTTGATATGCTGTATTATGTCTGAATCTGCCTGCAGTGCACTAGAATAGATTTATAAACTGTTATTTTTTTAAACCCTCCTCACTATTCTAAAGTACATCACAAATCGCCATCCAATTCAAAGCATTCTAAAGTGCTATATTGAAAAAAAACATTACAAGCAGCATTCATAAATCATAACGTAAATGGTATGCAAATGTACCTGACAACTACCATGAATCAAGCCATACTAAATATACTCAAAATGCCAACAATATCATACATGTTCACTCACCCCAATCCATGTGTATTAACTGCATGGATGTACAGGCAACCACGACATTTGAGGTAATCGACCGACGTATCAAATGTCATTTATCTCACAATATACTAAGAGGAGTTAAGAATTTGATATGGCATGGACAAAATTTGCAGGGGGGAAAACACACATAACATTTCTTAATTACACCTAAGCAAAGTTTCTTTGTTAATGTTTGGCACCTTACAGTGTACACTGTATCTTCAAAAATTTAAATGAATAGTTTGTCTCTTAACATAGCAGCAGGAATGTTTCACCCATATGCGACAACAAAAATATTTTAAAGAAAACATGACTGTTAATTTATACATTTTCCAAAATGAAAAGTGAATAAAAACCTAGCAGTATTATTATTGGAATATTTTAACCAGACAAAATAGTATAGTGTGTGTGTGTGTGTGTGTGTGTGTGTGTGCATGTGTGTGTGCATGCATGTGCATTATATAATGAACAAATACAATAATGTTCATTACACATTGTGAAATTTGTACAATAATAATCACAACCTGACGATTACTCAATGTGACCTTAGTCATGACATTATTAAATATTATCTTCATGTTAAAATGTACATGTAGATGTTTAGCAATAGATACACACATATTACTAAGACCACTCCAAGCATTCATCAATATGCAATAAGCATTATGTGTTGGCTACAGGGCTGGGCAATTAATTGTTTGGATATTGTTGCCAATCACAGTCTGTAAACAGTGTCATACCAGTCCAGCTCAGAACTTATTAATTCCACTCTCCTCCATTTTCAGAAGGGATTTAATATGCCCATCACACTGGGTGGTGGTCGCCTATTGAAAACTGGTCAATGCAGTTGTTGCACCGATATCGTACGTCTACGTACGCATGTCGACCCTAAATGTAAAATGACTTACTAATCTCCTTCGCCGATCTGTTTCAGAAATATTTATAGGCAAGGCGTCCATACGTCGGTGTTGGAACGTTTGTCAAGGTGCGTTCAGCTTAAGGCCATGGCTACCAGTCACAGAATAGAGACTATCATTCTGACTGTAAAGCCACCGTTTATACACACACATACACATGTTGTAATTGAGAATGACACAATGTATAATGGATTTCAATGACGTCAGTTTCAGCGGCATACGGTCAGAATGGACATAGCGCAAAATGTAAATGTGAAATATCTCACGTAATGTGTAACCTGATCAATTTGGGGAGGGATAGTTCAGCTGGAGGCAGCCTAATGAAGCTAACTGGAACCGTGTCCAACAAAATTGCATTTTCTTTTCATGACAAAGATACGTATTGATTGTATTATACCTACGTCAAGTCAACTGAATCTGTCATTATCATCTCATGCATCCCATTAAAGCATTCATTGTTGTCATCATCATCATCAATATCATCATCATGGTCGTCAATATCATCATTGTCATGATTGTAAAATACATCATCTGCACCGGCGGCTTTATCATGGAATATAAGGGATATCTCTTGAAAGCCTGATCTCATCTCTGTATATTAAAACAGATGTTATCCTGTTCAATTTCACATCATACATCAACATAGGTGCATAAAACCTGTCAACAACATTTTGTACGTTGCACTATTGGCATTTGCATAGAAAGCGGCATCTGGTTGCATATTGATTGTGGCACATATATATATATGCACAAGTCATCTCATCAGAAATATATTGAACGTGCGTAGCACCCACGTATTCGTATTAGCATACCTACATACAAACTGGTCCATACTGCCAGAACATTGATGTTTGCATTTATACAGATTGTATTATTAATTGGAAATATATCAATTTCTCAATCTACCTCCAAGTGAAGGTTAGCTGAACCATACAACATTTCACATAAAAGGTTTCGGCCGTAAAAAGACAAAATACATTTATATATTTTCTCCATATCTGAGAACTGTCAATGTAGTGGAGATGGAAATACGGTTGACTGGCTTATTGATTTCCACCACTTGCTATGTATCAACTTAGGATATCACTTGTTCTATTTTTAGTCATAATTCACTCAATATATGATACAATCAAGTATAGACACAACCCGTGTTGACATTTCCCATTTAGTATTGAATAGATGACTGTAATGATACAATCACTTTCTAACCTTGTGCCCTTGTACGGAGATCTTGTAGGTTCTCGGCATGGAAACATTTGTAAACAGTTCCTACTCGAATGTATACATTCTACGATATTGCTTCAAATATTTACAATCCTGTACCAACCTGTACGAACCCATAGAACACCTGTACAAACTTAGACATTTCAATTTTACGATATCCTTCAAAGTCCATTTAATTTATTACCTAATATTAATTTCTATGCCATCGCTAAGCACGGGCCAAATGATCACCTGATAAAACCAAATGTATTTGTGATATCAGTGCCACAAGACCTCGCCAACAACACATAGGTTAATAAGTTTATACGTCAATTGACATAAATCAAAACCAATTAATAATTTTTAATCATGATGTTTCTTCCTATCAAGTTCATTACCACTAACCTCCATAGAATAAATGCAGGGTCTTTCGATCAAAGCAAATCTTGGCACAGATATTGATCAGTGACCCCAAATTAAGATGGTTATACGTTAATTATCATTCTGACGTGGTTATCATGGGGAACATCACGATGATAACGATGACAGCAGTCATGCAAAGAAAGCCATTATGCCAAAAGCGTAGTTACCGCCACTACACTAAGGGCCTGTTGACTGCCATAGGGTCGCCCACTAATTGCACTGTCACAGTGCATGCATTGTACACCTAACTAGCAATATATTAAACACCAGGACTGTTCTAGTCTCCATGATTTACATATTCTATATCCCTCATCAGCTACTGCTTCCATTGAATATTAGATATTTCTTAGCATTGAACTCAAAGACAGGTGTCCGTCACACAAAAGGTCATTCATAATTTTTACGACTTTGGTATATTAGATATCTACATTTGTAATATTACACTTAACTTTTATTACTATTGATCAATGTGGAAATGCTATGATATATTTTTTTAGTGATGACCAATCCACCAAGGCATGGGTAAGAATGCAGCAAATAAAGAATAGTGATTATAGTCAATCATAGCCATGTTTGCATCATATACCATAACATTTTATTCCACCAATTTCTCATCAAATACATTTAAATATTGGCATAAATTTGCAAAACCCAATGACCCATATCATATGATCATTTCAGCATATGAATGAACAATTAACACATATTCAGGATATGAATGAACAACACATATACACATTCATAATTGAACCATTTTTTGGATCTAGTCGGCAACTCTCTTCTCTGAACTAAATAAAATGCATTTCGTAACTAAGATATTATGCAAGGCTTACCTTCAACGACTTCCCCATTTGGGAAGACTACGACCACCTTATGGGTCTTGCTTGACATGTAGATCCGGGGCCGGTCCGGCCTCGGCTTTAAATCCATATCCGACATTTCAGTAGTGTGTGTAGTATATCCAACAATTCATTTACATAGCAAAAAAAATCACTGGTCAAGAGTATGGCGGTATATTTCCAACAAAAAAACAGATATATCCTCCTTCTGAGGTAACAATACTCCTCTGTGAAAGCACGGCTCGTCGTGTAGTATGTAGTTTTGTTAATTTCTTTAAGATTCCCCGAGCTGTATCTATATATCTGTGGCCGTCAACATGTCAGTGAACATCAGTACCTCTCAGCACATGGACCCGGGTGGCGCTCGGAAAACGAAAACCTATGACCACTTAGTAAAACGGGCACTAGAGATGGCAGGTGTTTTTTTTAAACGACAGACACACCGGCAGATACATATGGGAAAGCTATGTGTGATCTTGGACGTAGCTACCTCCCCATGGCATCGTTCTATTCCCAGTCACAGTTAACATGGCTGGATATCCATATGGATGCGACTCGGTCACCGCCAGAGAATCTCTCGGATGTCGGAATCCCACTCGGACAGGAAGAGCTTGATAATTACTCCGGTTGGAAATATCCTGGCTAATATTTTTCAGGTGGTGAAACGGGTCAGACCGAGGGGCTAACGCCGGCAGCAAAGGAGACCCAGCTCGCCGACAGAGTAAGACATCCCAGGGGGAAAAACACACATGCTAATTACCGAAGGATGGCAGAAAATATTCTCTCTCAGGTGTCCTTTAGGTGAGCAGCAGGTCTTGGGTAGAGACTGTCAACGGTAGCCGATTCTACAATATCCTACTCCATGTGACAGACTCTGCTGGACACATTTAATGAGCACACCTATAACCAGCACGGCAGTGGCAGGCTTCCCATGATTTCTCTGTGTAACTCTCTCTTAATGGCACTGTTGTCCCCCCTCAACAACGTCTTGCCTTCCCCTGCAAACAGTCCTCAACTGGACGAAGAATCATGGCTGACTATCTCTCACAACACCAACAGCAGAGGTGAATTCAGTCTGTTAATTTTCTAAGCTTGCATACTATTGCTTAGACCCAGGCGACTCCAGGCTGTTGGAACGTTGGCTCGCTAACATGGGCAGTATACGTACTAGCTGGAAAACCACCACCGCCAGCCGTCGTGCTATCTGTAGCGATCCACAGAGCTCCTCTGTATAGCCAATGCTCGCCAATTAAGAAAAGCAGGCTAGGATTTTGAATAGGGCATAAAAGCTTATTTTACCCTTCAACGACTTTGTTGTGGGCCACACTTGAGGTATTCCTTTGTACCATGTTTGTATGTGTGTATACATAGAGGTGTTGGTGATCATCAATACATACGTAAGATCGGGAGTCGATTGCTATGTGCTCTTTAGTCCTGGTTACTACACTGTAGCAATAGCTGTCCACAAGCCACGACTTATCACAAATTTCGTGGTGATTATTCTGCCATCAGCTGTTATCATTAACCAAAGTGCATTGATTTAGCAATGAAGTTCTTCTGAACCTTCACTGCGAGTGCTCTCAACATTCTACAAGCCTTGCATTGCTTCTCATCCGACTTCCATTTTGAAAATACATAGAGAAAACTAAATAATTTGATTATAAGAAATTTGAATCTATTTACATCGCGACTGATGAAAAATTGTGAAGAAATATCGCATAAAATTGTGAGAGAATTTTTTTTATATAAAACTAGCTAAATTGAATAAAAAAATATCAGATTGAAAGGTATACGATCCAAAGGATTCATGCTTAAAGGATTCATGTTTAATAAATAACAAAATGGCATGTCTTAATTTAATTTAAAGAAGACAGATTTAAATAATTCAACTATTCCTTCAGAAAAGAAATCTTCAATGAATGAATGTTTGTAATTCATTTATGATCTTAGGATTCCTTTCTATTGAAGATGCACTAAGGACATTTTTCTTTAATAATTCTATATTTATCCAACATAAAATGCTACCTAGAACATACTACATGTGTAATGTTAAAATAATGATACTTACAAAATATTAAACCTGAATTATACATGTACTAAAAAAAGACAGATTTTCTAAAGAAAACTACATGGTGACTGGTGCTTAATGCCACTTCAGGCATTCTTTATTAGAATTATTGCTAAGCTGAAAACTAGCCAAGAAGAATGGATAATACTACCTGCTGGTATATATGGAAGCCAGGTTTAATACATACATGGGACGCGACTTAACATGACATGACTTGCCTGCACTAACCATGTGTATTTTCATGTTTGAGGTTGCGTATGGAAGAAATATTTCCTCTGCTACAAAAAAACCCAACCAAATTCAATTCAATTCAAATTTCATGTTCGAAATAAGCCTTTGTTGTGTTTGATTTTATTGTTGGATCACTTTGATAGAAATATGTACCTGTAAGGAATATGGCACATTAACTAAACTGTATGGTGTTGTTAAAACTGTCTTTACCCCCGTTACATTGTATAGCAGTTGTTTATTTAACGTAAGCCCTGCTAATGGCAACCACAGATTCACATTTATTGCAATTCATCCTGAGGTTACATCAAGGTTACAGCTTAAATTCTTCTAACACTAAAATGTAACGTTTATCAAAATCCATGTGTATCACACTGTGAAAAAAACTGTATACACCCGTTGTAGAAATTGATAATTTGACATTGATATTTTGAAGATTGGGTAACTGAACTACATGTATCATATCTTATCATACTATTACAGTGTTGTCCTGTTTATCAATATTAATTATTTCGGGGTTTCAAGGGTAATGTGATGTCATGAAGAGTCCATAAAATTATGGTATACTCCCCAGGGAGTTGAGAAGGTGAAATGAGTGCACATTGATTGATCCATTGACCGGGGTAATAATGTAGCACTATCAGCATGCTTTTGAAGCATTTCATTTATTTGTTGCAATATAAATGTAAACATTATTATTATTATTTCCTGAGGCAATGTTTTGCTGAAAGTGTTATTGAGATTGCGCATAACACATTCATAAAAAGTGCACAGGCTACTAAAAATGGTGATGGATGGTTTAAGTGTAGTGGTTAGTGTTCACAACTGCAAAACGTAAACTTCTGAGTTTGTATCTTTCTGGGATCCTTGTTTCATATGCAGTGTCAGTATGTCCAGTGTACAATTATCATCCTTAGTTTATCTGTACCATATGTGATTAGTGTGTCTTAAAACAACAGGTGATTTCTCATGGGTCTCCTCCCACCATAAACACACCATTATAATATGACTGAAATACTATGGAAAATAAAATTAAAACTTGCACATGCATCCATAAAACAGATTGTCATGATATCACTAAATACCTTGAATACACATAACGGCACATCAACTCACTGATCTACATACATAGGAATAAATTACATACATTAATGATGTCATCGGACATCACATTGCCTGGTTATATATATGCACTCACAGACAAACGTATTTTTTGTATGGATGTTCTATTACAATCCCATTAGTGACATTTGCATGTAATGCAACTAAGTGCAACCAGTATTTATGAAGTTTTACGTAATGTACAAGCGTATCATGAACTCTTTATCAGGTTTCTCAAATTGGCGCCAAAAGGTATAAAACCGTAAAATTAAAATAATGTAATATTTGTACAGTGATGTTGGATAGTGTAGAGTAATACACAATCATGTTATTTTCTTCTACCAAAGACAGGCCTACCAATTAAATATCACTACTGTAATCAAATTAGATGATATGTAAACACTATTCATTGAGTTTGCACAATAACATTGAGAAAAGCGATATTATTTGAGTTAACAAACTATTGATTACAATTCCTTGTCCTCCTTAGAACCAAATCCAAAATACTAATTACAAAGTATTCCTCTAATAATTATATCCAACCTAATCTTCCTTCGGAGAGGTTTATCAAGCTTAACTTCATGGTGCAGTGATTTCTACGACTGCGCTGGGAGATGTAGCAATATCGCTTACTGGCTGGAATAAATCTACATGGTACATTGAATACAGGTATACACGCTTGACGATTTTCTGATTTATGTTATCCCTTTGTACGTTCCAAGTGTTATCAAGGAGGAAGTCGTCGACAAACAGATTTCTCACAGTAGTCTGGGCTCTTGCTTCTTAAGCTATATCTCCTTTGTTTACAGCGACTGCACTTGTAGAATTAGCCTGCATGCCGTAGATCAGTATTAACAGAAAACATGTTTTTACTCCATATAGGTACCAAGGAATATTGGACAAGTTTTTTAAAATACCTGTGACCAGCAGCTATGATAAACCAACCGCAATCAGCGGCAATATGCTTTGTAATCTGTCGTTATTCAGAGCCAAAGGTTACTGCATCTTCATATTATTCCAACTGCGCGTGTAAACGATACGTCCATGGCGCTAAATGCTACGAATAATTATCTTTATGGTAGGACTCGACATGATCAAACACAGAGGTAAATCCATTCCTTTAGCTATGTACAATGTAACAATGGCAATGTCTATTGACAGAGATGGTGTGTGTGTGTGTGTGTATACATGATATGTAAACAGGATGGCTGAGGGCTGGGTCTATATCCCTCTCGTTGCCACTGTCATTACCCACTGTCATAGAGACTGACAGGATTAACGCCAATGTCTGCCACTGTCAACAGGAATTATTCTATTTATACCAAGAAATTTGCATAAACAAGCCACAATATTTCTATGATAAACATTAATGGCAAGGTGATCATTGGTCAGTAATTAAGAAGATTGACTTAAAACTAAAATCTTGAATTCATATAACTATACTAAATTAATGGGAACTATACAAATGTTAAATATTACTTTCATATGAGGAGACTTAGAGAGTCAGAACCAAGTCATTTAAATGTAATGAACTTTACCATACATGCAAGAAAAAGCATGGGCAATATTATATATTGCAAATATGTGCATATATGTCTCTTTGGGTTGTGTAAAAATGGTACTAATAACTTACTAAGTTGATTCTATTTGTATAACAAATTTATTTTTATTTTTATGGTAGTATAAATCAATAGGTCATTCAATGATGACATGCATAATACTACAGTTAAATTAATAATGAAAATTCATAGAGCAATTCTGAAGCATATCAATACGCCATCTGAGGAAATAGCCTATCAAATGAACGTGAATGGGAAAGCATTAATATGAAAATCCAGCAGAAATAAGTTTGCGCAATCAATAAAAAACTTAGAGGTATTATTTCCTAACATAGTAACAATAAATTATCTGGTGGTTACCCTTTACCACGACCAGCTCTTACACTCTGACGACCAGGGCAAACATAGGAGGTTGTGGACGTTATGGATTATCGCTGGCAGCAGAATGAAGAGTCTGGCAGAGTGTGGAAGCCGTAGCACATCTCTCTGTGTTTACTCCACGATGTTGTACAATGAGACAGGACAAAGTAAACATCCCTGTACACCACCTAGATTACAGATACAATCAGACTACCAAGATCAAGCACCCAGAAGGGCTGCTTAATTGTTATTGATGGCCAATATTGTGTGTGAACACTCCATGTGCCAATTTGTCGGGTGCCAGTACTGTGTGTGCTTGTGTGAGTGAGTGAGTGAGTGAGTGAGTGAGTATGAAGTTTAATGTCACGTGTGTGCATGTGTCTGTATCTGTGTGTGTCAAATTGTGTGTGCCGATACCTATGTGCCAGAGTGTATGTCAGCATATCAATTTTGGCACAGGACAAATGGATGAAGCCTTAGGAACTAGGCCTGCAACGATACACTTTCTTACGATACGATACGTATTGCGATTCACAGGTCACGATACGATACACGATACGA
>JAVCKX010131734.1:3499-20638 GCA_034780695.1 Lepetodrilus gordensis
TATTAAACCAAAATAAGAAATATATAAACAAATATTGCACCAGTAATAAAAAATCTGTTTATATAACGATCGCCAAATATTTTGACTAAGTATTATTTTATGTAGAGGGACGATGTTCGAAAGAAGGAACGGGTAAAAAAGTTTGATTTGCAGTGCTTATGCTCTCCTTGACATACCCACATGTGCAAATTCAGCCTATTTGCCTGTTCCTTCTTTCGAATGTCGCCCCTCTGCATAAAATAATACTTAGTCAAAATAGTTGGTGATTGTTATGTTATATAAACAGAGATTTTTATTACTGATATAATATTTTTTATTTTTTTATTTTGGTTAGGTAAAATGAAATAAGAAAATGGAGTTATTTTTTTTTATCATTCCATGAAGTATTTACCGAGATAATCTACGAAATAGGGGTGTAAATGCATTTCATGCCAAACTATAGAAGTGAAATGTTAGGGACCCGATATACATGGCAGGCATAAAACACTACACTACTTGAGAATGGCTCGTAACTATTTTATCAATACAAGTGTTTTGTGTAATAATGGGTCTCTAATATTTGTCTTACAATCAATTGTGATAGCAAGTTTTCTGAGAGGGGCCCAGCATAGAAAGACAATATTTCCAAAAAATATGTTGAGCGCAAACTTGGATACTTTGTATTTCCATTTGTTTCTATGCATTCCATCCTTTTCATGCCCTGATATGTTGTACAAGTGCTTTATGGGAATATGCATGACTGGGAACTTGAATTATCACATGTATGTGTATGTATGCATTTGCCTGATTTAAAGCTACTTTATTTGACAACAACAAGAAAGTTGTATATATTTAAATAAAATTAAAGAACCACCACATTTAAAGGCATAATATCACAGATATTTATGGTTGTTTTGGACTAGTTCTTCGCTATAACTGCAAGATTCCCGCAGCGACGTTAAACTCCATATTCACTCACTCACTATAACTGCAAAGTATATTCACTTGACATACATAAAATCATGTTTGTACTTCCAAAAAGCTTTCCACCGCTACATATGGTTGACAAATCTGTTCTGCAACCCCCAAAAGACAACCTGAATAATGGTTGTATGTTTTTGCTTCATTATATTTCATGCAAGGGGGACATAACTCTAATGGTCACTCACAGAATCTTTCATAGATCAGTTGATGCATCAAATACAAGATAAATGGCGGAACGTTCCCTTTATTCATATAAAATATTAATATTTTGATAACTATCGAATACTGGGGACTAAGTACACAAGTAAATAACAACTTTTGGGTCAATAAATCAAGCGTAATTAGAGATCGATTTGTCCATTATTCAGGTCTATCAACTGTGCTTTTAACATTTCACACACACACACACACACACACACACACACACACACACACCTATTCAATGACCCTGTTAGGAGCTTTGATCTATCATAGTTATACACATGACATCATTATAGCTTGCCATTTCATGTGTATATATGCAGAGCAAATATTTAATTAAGTTTAATGTTAGGCATGCTTTATGTGCAAATGATTTTCAAATGGTAGTGTTCCTTTTTACTTTGACAATACTACATATTTACTGTTAATAGTGTTATAAAAGCTTATATGGTTCATGAAATTCTTTATATTCATTAGTAATACTATCAATATTATCCAGTTTATTGAGATCTGAAATATACATGTATAATATTAATTAGTGAAGCTACTATAAATAAAATCAGGTTTCACTGTGCTTTTGGTTTGTGTATTTGATTCTAAAGGTAGACAACTCTGTATGGTCTAATGTTTGAGAACTATGCAATATACCGGTACAACCAATTCTATATGGTTAAATATAGACATATTGTATTTAGACATTAATAGTAACATATTATGTTTAATAGCTTACGGAATAAAAAGTTAGAACGTTATTCAAATACGATTTGATTAAAAAATATGTATTCTAGATGTCTTGATTAATTCATTAAACATCTGAAATGGCCATGCACAATCGGGTGTCATTAAAAAGGTTGGTAAACATGATTTTGTCTCTCTTTTTTTTTGTATACTAGTTTTACAAGTAGAAACTTGCAGAATTACTAAAGAAAACACTATTAGGGTCTACTGACTGTACTACGTTCCAACCAAAATGCATACAGTACTTCTTGGCACATTAATTCATTGTACGATTGTATTCTAGATGTCTTGATTAATTCATTAAACATCTGAAATGGCCATGCACAATCGGGTGTCATTAAAAAGGTTGGTAAACATGATTTTGTCTCTCTTTTTTTTTGTATACTAGTTTTACAAGTAGAAACTTGCAGAATTACTAAAGAAAACACTATTAGGGTCTACTGACTGTACTACGTTCCAACCAAAATGTATACAGTACTTCTTGGCACATTAATTCATTGTACGATTGTATAAGCCTATAGATCAACATAAGTGGTCTGCAAGTATTACCCTACCGTTTCTAGATGGACTGTTTCTAATATTTGTAACTGCATTCTGATACTAGTACCCTGTATGAAACAATATCTCATTATCTGCAATACGATCGTATACTTTAGTAATTTTATATGGAATAGTGTGTATAGACCTACTATCGCATTATGTTTCGCTAAACATTAAAGCTACACAAGCTATAAAGATGCGCGTGTTTTAATTACGTGTATCGTGGTATAGGTTCCTTACATCATCGTGGCGTGATGTCCATTACCATTTCATGTGAGAAATCTGTTCAATTTAAGTTTATGTTGGATCGGAATTGTTTTCCTACACGCCGGAAGTCGTTACGTTTAATGATTTACCTTGCAATCATGTGTTTACCACAGTGGTTTCTACAAGGACGTACTGCCCACTTTCCTAACGTTATTCGAATACCTATAAATAGCCTACGGGTCAGGAGTTTAACCGGAAGTGCCCAGTAGAACAAGTGCAAGTGGATGTAGCCTACATAATAAGAATAGTTGCCAATATACACAAGTTGAAGATGGGACGTAGGTCACGCTAATTCATGCGTACAAGAGCATCCAGTAGAGAATTGATGGAGGAAAGTAGGCCTACAGAGTTCATCAGATGGAAGGAAGTAGAAGTAAGCCTACAGAGTTCATCAGATGGAAGGAAGTAGAAGTAAGCCTACAGAGTTCATCAGAAAGAATTAAGTAGAAGTAGGTCTACAGAGTTCATCAGATGGAAGGAAGTATACAGGTGCAATCCCTACCACTGATTGATTCTCCCACAGTTATGTGAGGAGTGCTTAAATACGTCCGTACTTTATGATTAAGTGAGCCGCCATCATCCCGCGTAGATCTGGACGTGGACCAGGAGAAGAACAGAGAGGAATAATGATTGTACTTGAGCCTGTTGCGAGCAGGAGAGACAATTATCCTAAAACAGTTTAGCCAATTATACCTTTCTTCCCTTCATGCGAGTGTTTATACCGTGGTGGATTGCGTCAGACTAGATCACAGTGATGTGGCCAAATGCTGAGCTCGTGCAGGCCGACCGGCGACAATTAATGGAAAAGCTTTCGAGATTGCTATTTTCTGAAACAGTGGGCATTACCCTGGAATGGTCTGCAGTAAACTTCTGTATTGGCTCCAGGGTGATAATCTGCTCAGCTTCATGTTAACGCTCGCTATAGCCAATGGCATTTGAAGATGCCATATATCAAACTAGTTCGTCGTCTCCAAAATGTCCACCACCGAAGATACTTATAAGCGCAGTGAAATCCCAACTTATGTATAACTCTTATCTCTGAAATCGTAAATGTTCAAATTGAATACATTATTGCGCAAGTAATTTATTAATATTGACTTATCCAAGGCAGTGTATCCTATCTGGACAGTATTAAGCCATATGCTGTCATAGACCAAGTGGGTATCTGTACACATAATGATATTGGGAAATTGTGTTAATATCCGTTGCTTAAGTGATATTGTTTTTAATTGTCATTTGTCGTGTGCTTTAGCACTTGAAGCATACTAATATAACTGCTAGTATTGCATTACATATAAGTGGATAGTCATTAAACACATGTCAAAGATAGTTCATTCTCATTTCCATGATGAAAATAATGTTGACGCATGACTGCCAGGTGTATAAGGTCGTCAATTATCTCATGTTATAACAGTTTAGTAGACGGCAATTTCATCATCATTATAACATTGAATTGATCAGTCGCATTGCATTCATGATTGTTTCAAATGGCAATATTTTCATAGAAGATCAATACGCATCCATATTTGCATAGTAAACCTGCGTAGACCGTAATAGAACTAATTAATACTAGACCTTAATAGAACTAATTAGTAGTGGGATGTCCTTGATCCCCGACATGTACTTCAATTAATTGCCATACTCTGAGTCGGATAATATCACTGTTCTACCACAGGCATTGCACTTACAAGTAGACATCGTAAGTGTTTACACCTGTTTTATTAGCATTTCTAGACCAGACATCCTTCAGTCTAGGTAATCAAACTACAACACGTTAACAGTTACAACATGTACGGCAGTAAAGTGACTTTCATCTGTATACTGTGATCAGCACCAACGTCGTCGTGAGATCAAGTGGACGTCGTTAAAGTGAATATCGTCTTACTCAGGAGAGGCTCGAACTCGACGCTTCTTGATATACCGTTTATAATCTCCCGCACTATATATCACCGTGAGGTCTTCGTATTGAACACTCTGGTAGCACAGCGAGCTGGCTGACCCATGCCAAGTATAAACGTACCAATTAATACATGTAATCTCTCTGAACATGTACAACGTCTTTTAAAACTGTGTTGCAAAAGGTACCAATAGCGTTGCTGAAAATGAAAGTCCATAATTATATTTAATTAGATCTATTGCCAAAACATCGTTTATTACAATGCATACATATTTTATACACGCATACAGACAATATCAGTATAATAGGCTTACATGTAAGTAATCAAATATCGCTTTATTCAGAATGTTTTGTGCCAGTATGAATTACTATGTAATAACTTGAGCTTCTGGATTCTGCTCAGAGATAGATTGCCTACGAGATTGTTACCAACTATCTCTTCAGCTATAACGTAGACTATATAGTAAGCCTATATATCAGTCAGAAAACATAGCGACAATCTATATATCTGGTGACAACAGCTTTTCAAATAAAACAGTTCACGGCCAAACTATGTAGCATTTACATATAGCTTGCTTTTATTTCATTAAAAACATAATATATTATTCGTTTCATTCTGTATTTAATATTGTTGTACATAAGTTAGGCCTACTATAATATTGTAATGTTCCTTGAATTTGTGTTAAAGAAATACAGCATAAATGCAAACGAAAAGGTATTCATTGCCTATCTTGTCTACTCCCAATCCATGGATTTCGTTGTTGTTTTCATGGTTCATTCATATCAGTTACGAGTAATTTGAAATGCAAACAAATGAAGTGATAGTGTTCAATTCTGTCTTCCTATGATTGCTGAGCCGTATAAAGGAAAATGTGTTTGACCCAATCAAAGACACTTCCTCGATCTGGTTTTCCACTGAAATGAGTTCATGACATTGGGTTTGCCTATTTGTACTTTGGTAATGGAATTCAGCAACAATCGTCATACGGACTGGCACCTTTAACTCACGTTGCCGGTGATTTGTTTACAAACTGCCTATGTAGCAAGGACCCGGTGCCTTAATGTCAGATGTGTGTCATTGTTTAGTTAACAGAATCTGAGTTGAATCAAAGACTACTTTTGATCATTCGTTTAATAATCAATGCTGGTTTTGGCCTCATCATCACGTCTTTAATAAGAAATGGGAGATTGTCATTTGCTAGAAATATTTCTTTTCTGTTAAAAATTCGAACCTGCGCATTGGGTATCCTGGGATTCCTTTTAGATGGTAGAACCACTTTTTACCCTTTGTTCATTCTGTTAAACCTCCAATAGCACTTTTACAAATATGTGACATCCGTAGAAACGTTCTAATCAAATCACTAAATTAATGGAACTTTTCAGTTGAAATGCTATTAAAATGCTTGATGAACCAGAAATAAATGCTATACTATTGTTCTGTTCTAGATAATTTAATAGTTTCTGTATTATGGCTTAAGACAAAGCTTTTAGTTTTACTACTAAACTGAATTTCTGGCATTTTATTGTGTCAATTCTATGAATATCTGCATCTGTTTAGATACAAGTTTGTATGCTTGAAGAAGACAAGTCAGAAACTTCTTGAAGACAATGCTTCTGTGGATTCTTGTCCGAACAGAGAATCCACAATGCTCGTGCCATGTAATATACTAATCTGTTATGGATACTTTCTGTAATTGTTAGATCTCATGTTTCATGATCAGATGAAATATTAATTAGTATGTAACACTTCATTGTGGTGTTTGTTGACGTAAATGTACACTGTTTGATTTAGTGTTATTTGCCGTTAACACGATATATCCACTCGCAATTACCTGCACGCACCAAAACAGTGACGTACAAATACATTACGCAAACACACTATCACAACATATACAACTATTCACACACACGCATGCACATACACACACACACACACACACACACACACACACACACACATACACACAAACACACACAAACACACACACACACACACGTTTTATATTGCAGTATTCTGGTCTACGTGTTTTAGGAAATAAATCTAAAGAAACCCTAAAAGATTTGCGCTTCTAGGATTTTATTCCTAGGATTAGGACACGCTATATATAAGCACGCAATACTGACCAACTGAACAATATTAAATCTCAATCGAATGTTTTACTTTCCGTTTCTGGGATTTGTCAATAAAAGAAGAGGCAATTTCCTCTGAAGAGAACGGTTTTTTATCCGCGAGTTTTCATGCAAAACAAACACAAACCAACTGCGAGAGTTAACACTCTCCATCAATTGTGTTTGTCAAATGTTGCAAGCCTTGCAATTATGAGATGTTGAGAATAAGGAACCGTCTGTCTGTATCTCCTAGCAGCAATGGAACGCAACCACTCCCGCAATGGAAAGACATATAATTGGACACGGGGAGTGTCCTTGTCAAACATTGGCCGTGCCAAATGTCAGTTAAGTATTCAGTTTTTGACAGTTCCTATATGGATATTTCAGAAATATGACGTTTACAATTTTAGGACGTAGCATAGGACTGTCGTATTAAACACATTGGACATTGACTAAGCACACATCGCTGTACAAGTCACTGGTAATAATGTTAAATTGCTGTGTGTGTTAAACGTTCTGTTTAACATCACACGTTCTCTGTAGTAACACGAGTAAAAGTACACAATTTGACACCCTGTGGGGATATTCTTCAGTGCGTCCGGTGGGGTTAATGCCAAAGTTTCTGGTTCCGTGTTTGAAGATGTTCCACAAAGACATCAATGAAGGGACAGAGACTGAAGGTGAACCACAACTCTGGCAATATGAAGAGTTCCTGCTTGATGGCTTCTGTCCTGCCCAATGAATCAGACTGTCTATGTCAATGTATGTCACCCACACCCAAGATAGAAGGACAGAGATGTTTTTAGAATGTTTCCTGTAGTGTCCGCTCTATACACTGTATACATGCTCACGACTATAATCCTTTGCCCCATAATGAATTCCACTACCCCGTGTATACGTTAAATGGATGAAAGAAAGTGAAATTCAATATTGTAGAGTAGATAATGTGGAAGATCTAAGATGAGTACCATTTTATTATAAAATGTTAAATGTATGAAGATATTAGAAAACACTATATTCCTATTAAATATACCAGATGTCCATTTTCATTTGTCTTTTTAATGTCATGTAAAAATATAATTATTGTGAAACAGTTTATGTGAAACTATTATATACAAAAAGCATTGAAAATACAACAACGTGCACACAATAGTATTACAATTTAAATTTCTGAACATGTAACCTTGTTTGTTTTGTATAATTATATATACATGTATAATATGTACATGTATATGGACCAATGGCCTTAATACAATAAACGAATTGAATTGAATAATATGGCAACACAATAAATAGAAAGCGACTGACTTTCTAAATACATGTAGGTAAATATTGTATTTTGTTTTTTCCCCACACTATGTTTCAGCGATTTACTTTATTGTAAATACTGTGAAGATTTAATTGTAAACGCGGGGAATATTTAAATGTAACAATTAGCCCGTTTTTATGGTAAAGTCTGTAAACGAGACACGATTGGTGAATATCATCAAAGAGCGATAACAGTAAAATGTATCCTCATCGTAGGTTCGAAGACGTGGGAGGTTTTACCATGGTTCCAGTTTCTGCTGTTGTATTTCGGTGCCGAAGCACTGTCACACCCCATCAATACGCTTTCCGATGATATGTAGATTTTTTAAATCTATGTTATCGAATTATCGCAGTCTACTAAATCTATCTTGAAGCTGCTCAATATCGCAACGAACTCTGAAATTTCCTAAGTTGAATTACGCTGGAGACGTGCAGGTCTATCTGACCAATGGCTTAATTACCGGTGAGACTGACGCGTTACCTTGAACGTTCTTCCGCTAGGTGAAATAGTTCCGTCCAACAGAACTGTTTGAATCGTGATGTCACGGCAAGTATCGTGAAAGTTATCTGGTGTGTGCACATACGTGTACCTGGATCTGCTGAGTGAGGAGTCCCCGTGATCGTATCTCAGAACATTTCTGTCACCTGTACACGGATGGTCTGTGGAAAGTCTCAGTATACCTAATGAACAATTATCATCATTGTCCTATCTGTAACAGCCGTGACTCGTGGGTCTTACCGCAACACATAGTCATTGCAGGTTCTCATCCCACCATAAACAGCTTCGAAACCAGGGGTGCGTTCAAAGTGACAAAGACTTGCGAGAAGCTTACAAAACTAGCCACTGTCTCAAGAGTCGTATGAACTGTACATGGGACAGGAAACCAGTTTAATTAAGCGGCTTACTCAGCCCTGTGCTGATTGAACGCACCCCAAATTCCATTAGCATACCTTTGTAACGTCTTCATCCTTACTACCTCGGATAATGTGTCAAGCATTTTCTACAAATCTAATGATGGCGAACCCCCTAATCAATCCACTTCATTGCTCAAAAACACTTTGAATTCCGTTTTATTGTCCACATGTATAGATTAAGAAAAGTACACTTAGGACATTGTTTTATCACGAAATGTGTCTTTAAATATTTTCTTTTTTTCTTTTCACAAATACAAATATGGACAGATTGTCCTAAACAGGATACGAAACAAAGAATACATGACAAGTTAGTGGATCATATCTCTGTATATGGTTTACAGGAAAGCGTATTTTTGCCCAGTCTTGGAGTCAGCCTGCCGGGGTTTCTGCAATAGAACTCAAGAAATAGGTGAATAAAGACGATTATAAACACGCATTGTATTGGGAGATATTAAAGAGAACACGGTTTGTCAGAATAATAGTTTTGTCGGAATAATTGCTCTACATTCTTTGTTATTTACATATCCGACGTTAAATAAAGCTTCTTCAAAAATAATATTTGCTACAATATCTTAACATGTTCACGTACATGCAACAATAATTGATCAATAGCATTAGTTATTCAAAATCTGAACTACAGTATGTTTTAAATATATAATTCATATATTAGTATAGAATGTTGCTTTATCCCAAAGGTAGAAATGATCTTCTGACACGTTTCCATGATGCACTTGCTACAGGGTCCGTGAGAGAGAAAAAAAAGAAAAACCATCTATTTTGCATCAGACACTGTTCATCAACTTCTGGGAAGCTGCACACTGTATTTTAGCAGTAGAACTCTTCAGGAAGGCAGAACTTGTCTCGGTGATTATTGGTTTTGGGATTTTGGAGCGTTCAAGCGACAATTTATCACCTGTGATTTAGCATTTACATTCTAATGGACGATAACAGACAGGCAGTCTCGTGAGAGTGGCGACCTCGCGAATATTGTCGGTCTGGAAGGTCACCTGCCTCTGAAATACCGCACCTTCTGCCGTGGCTGAGGGTATGATGGTGTTGCGCCTCTTAGCCCAACATTATCTGTAATCGTAGATCCAATAAAAGCATTAACGTGACATGTAATGTCAGGTTCCGTGTTCCTCTCAGAGAACGTCCTAAGGACGGCGCGGTACTTGGTGCACTCTAAGTGAAGCAAGACTCGCTCCCTTCTTAAAGCTGCTCCAAAACCCAATCAAGCCAAACATTAGAGAGAAAACAAAACAAGATGACATTGTATAATAATCATATAACATGGTGCTGAACGAATATCGTCAAACATGCGGTTCAAGACCGTATCATTAGCTCTTTAACAAACAACATGATGACCATATCATATGCATGTGCTTCCTTGTAACTATGTCTTTCAAACAGATTTTAATTAATCATTGGAATACATTCCGATGTCTTTCACTATTAGTGAATAGTTGATGATGTCTTGCTATTCGATATAGCAAGAATTGGTTTGATATTATATGAGAGTATACCCATAGCAGTGTGGTGAAAAGACATTTCGTGGCAATATTTATCGATTTTATAAAATTATTTTTTATATGTTTTGAAATCATAAAAGATTGAAAATATTGCCACGAAACGTCTTCGACAAAGACTACTTTTGTTTGAAACCGTCTTCGTCAATCGCCAACTACTTTGGGAAATTATTACGGCAATGGTATATAACATAACACCCTTGACTATTAACTGAAAACATCACTTATCTTGTGCATTTCCCCGGAGTATAGGTATATATGATCGTGAGGATTACCAGCCTAGCATTGGCGTTCACGATCTGTCTTTGAAGTAGGACATGGGTAAGTCTTGTGACTAATCAGCAGGTGACGTTACTGTAACTTTGTTTTTTTCTGTCAAATGAATAATGAGACGGCAAACGATCGTTTGTTATTTTATGTGGAAACTTCATCAGGAAAAGATTTTATTGTTTTTCCAATGTTTTTATTGCCCCAATCGACGCAATGGTTTTGAAAGACAGGCTAGGTGAACACCCAGGGGAAACGTTAACGTCACATCGCCACACCGAATGACTGCAGGATGTAAAGTTTAAATTGTAGTTTGCAAGGACAACCGAGAGTATAAGAACCGTCTTTGAGAACAAACTAAATGAGCTTCTGGAAATGGGCAACGGCAAAGGTTATTATAAATTAAATTAATTTCTTGTGTTCTTATTTAATAATTAAATGTTTTCTTGTGTGCTTCTGACTGTGGTTAGCGTGGCGACGATTGTTTTACTATATATGGGCTTCTACGCGCTAATTTATACAAATGAAGACGCAGATATTGCAAATAATCGGCTACACCAGAATATTATGTTTTTCTAATAATTCTCTAGATCAATTACTTTATTTTGCAAGATTAGTCATACGCTGAATTTCTCCATGGGTTGTAGGTCATATTTCAAATACTTAATGATTACCTTATTCATCGATTCTATTTTTTCGCGTCGTTTCGCAAAGCTTGTTCTCGTGCAGTTTGAAGATTTAAGAGCATGTCTTTATTTTGTTTCACGGACAATATGTGAGGTTTCCTCATGGTATTATCGTATTTGAATTAAAGAAAGTGAAGCACGCTCTCTCAGAATCCTGATTGGCGCCAAGATCCTGAAAACGACATAAAACGTAATTTAATTCACTCTGTTTAATTCTTGTATTACAACACAATCAAGTATTACAACACAACCACGTATTAAAATATTCCTTTATTTACACATTACAGTTCTTCTGTTGATCTCTGGTCTTTGTTAGTCTCGCTACGCCATTGAAGTCCGCACTCTCCTAACCACGATGTCGTGCATTAAATAATTGTCCATCGGAACGATTTGAAATCGCGGGATATTACAGGAAAACGATGTGACCCTGGACCAAACAAGGAACAGACATTTTTAGAACGCACTCCGCTTCAACACGCCACTCTGTGTGTATTATCGAGTTGTCACGAAACGGACGATTGGAGTGAGTGAACGGGGAAGCAGTATGTATTTAGTTCTGAAGGATCCTGTAGTTAATGCCATTGTCTGCTCAGTGTCGGAATTCTGCATTTGTAATAAAAAGAATACCGAATACTTTCCTGGGTTTCTACTTTTATATGATCACATCCAGGATAAGGGCGCGATTGTTATGAGAAGGCATAGCCACTGCATTGGGAAGAAAGTGTTGAAGTTATCAAATCGAACATTGATGTGTATCATCTTTAGGTAGAAAGCAGCTTCAAATTATCTATGGACAAACAGGCTCTCGGCTTCAAATTACCACTGGCGATACTGAAACCAGGGTGGCATTTTTCTGTCTATATAAGTGGGATATGTCGATAGAGACTGCCGTGACGCCTGTAATAAATCAGAAGACAGCAGAATACACGTATGTTTTAGGATAGTTCCGTGCGGTATGCTCGCGTGAGTACAAAGCTTCGCCTCCAGATATAGGCCTCTCTAAAACAGGATAATTTAGAGGCATAATTGATGCTTTCACGTGAACCAGGCCAGAGACAATCAGAGATCTGATTGCGTTTATTTGTTGAAATACACGCAGATTGCATCACTATTGATTTATCTGAAAATACTGATGTTTTCTGTGGCGAGATTATGAGCTGTTCTGTGATGAAGAAAAAGGGGGAGAAATTTTACAAAATACCAAGAACAACATGATGGTTATCAAATGGGAAAGCAATTAAAATGGAATCACATAAATCCATACTTCAGAGAGAGATAAGGGATACCAAAATACGTAATGTTGTACTGAACATTCCAGGATTTCATGCAAGATGATCTGGACTCATCAACATCAACTATTTGTCCTCAAATGTATGCAGTGTACAATACATGCATTGCAATGTACAGTATTGCCAATATGCCTGTTATATTACCATAAGAGTCCTTTTCTAAATTTGGAAATTACATTTATCTATTTCCATAGAATATTATATGTTTGTCACCATTCAGGATATAATATTACTTCTTCCTAATATACGGTATTATCAAACCTACATAATTGATTTCCTTTTCCCAAGAGGTACTAGTTTATATACTAGACTGTTAGCATTTGCAGATATTTGTGTCACCATTCCCAATACCTCCTACACAAACACCATTACCAATTCCCAACACCATGCATTTTGGAAATTCGAAGATTGCAAGCTTTCCATTATTCAGCGTGGGTTTTTTGTTCACAACAAACAGATAGCAGGTGCTTGGTAGAGTTTCCTGAAACAAACATGTTCAGTAATCTGCTCTCTCACACTCCATCTATTAGTCTGGAAAAGTAAAGACGATTATTTAACCACGAACGATATGTTTTCTAATTGGTCTCTATAGGTGTTAATTAGGTAATTTTCGCCATTACTCAACTCTTACAGTAAAAATCGCTTTCCCTCAGTGCTTCGTTATTTATTCTCTAATTTCTACGTTAAGAAGTCAAGCCAATAATTACAACACAGGTTGTGAGTGCATAACTTTAGCATGTCGAGGTGACAGACGTTGAGGGAGGTCTTTATGTGAATTCTTTGATTCAAACCATTGGACACGTGAGAATATCCTGCCTGCAATTACACACGGATCATACCATGACGTCAAACTGATGCTCTTTGAACTCATCGCTAGTTTAGTCCAATGCATTAATTAATGATTGTCTCAGCATTTCTCCTATCCAGATAATTTGTTCTCAGCAAGAAGCAACTGTTGAGTGTTGTGTAACCATATCACTGGTGGAATACCGGTATTTAGAAGTTGCCCAATACATCCTGAGAGGACATCGAGGTCAGACATGTCGCCATCGGGATCAGCCAGGTCGCCATGCATGAAGTCGTATTGACACTTGCATACAAGTCATGATGACAAGCATGATGGTGTTAAAAGTGAGTTGACGTGTTGCTCTTGCTAAACTGTGGAACTCTAGTCTGTTCAGAGAACAATGGGCAATGATCGTAGACTCGGGCTCCACGAGTGTCTCATTGCTAGACGGCGATTACTTTCACTAAGACATTTTGACAGGTACTACTACACCCAATAAAGACCATTTAGTCGGTGCCGCAGAATACCTTTGAATGGCGACAGTGCGGAGTAGAACTACCCTCAATCCATTACCTTCACTGGGTGTTCTAGCTGTAGACATGCAGACAGACAGACAGAAATATTTTATTTTCGTCTCATGCACGACGTATAATATTAGAAATGCACACTACATTAAAGAGAAGACGGAATACTTCCGTCTTCTCTTTAATCTAGTGTGCATTTCTAATTATTACGACGTACCGGAACTGTCTCCGATTCGGGTTTTAGTAGTTCAAAGGGACGGTTCCACATAGTTCATAAAACGCAAATGGTCTGGCATATTGTCGTAACACATTAAATCATAACAGAGTGACTATAACAGAAATTCTGCAGAATTCGCGAGAGGAATAATTATTTTCCGGAACTGAACAATCGATGAGATGTATTAGATTTAATTGGATATAGTTATCAGTCTTGAAAATACATGATTAAATTATCAATTTGGCAGGTTTTTTAATTAGTGTAGGGCCTACAACAAAACATTAATTGTCATATACCGGTACCCCAATGCCTTCGTTATTTTACGTTGCAGTATACTGCGCACATCATTGCGCACAACGTGTACTCGTACCCTATTTCTCCTGTACTGCCAGTGCAATGTCAACTGGAGCAGCTCCTAATGTGAACACGGGGAATCCTTGTATCGCCTACAGACTTCCTTCCTGGGAGGCTCATTATTGCTAATTGCTGGAGCGTGACCGAGTGTATGCCCGTCACGAGTAGACTGTTGGGTTGCTGGGTGCTCGATCCATACCTAGCAGAAGAACAAGTCAATGAAGTAAACTCAACTATCGAATTCCTCCAGCTTCGACACAGCCACCTGTTTGTGAAGTAGGAAGAGTTAGTGAAGGAGATCCACTGGAACAAGACGTGGGGTGCGTTCAAAGACACAAGTGGCTTGCAAGCGGCTTACCAAACCAACCACAGTCTCAAGAGTCTTATGAACCGTACACTGGACAGAGAACCAGTTTAGCTAAGCGGAATACTCAGCGCTTGCGTCTTTGAACGCATCCCAGTTCTCGGTCGACATCATCAAGATGTACCGATAACACTGGGTCGTAGGCTATCGCACCAAGAACGCTTCTATTGGTTATGGGTGATTCTACTGAAACATCTTTGACTGGGAGGCAATTGTCTGCATGGAGGGGCAACGTTCAGCGTTGAAGGGCGTGGTTGGCGACTGAGTTGCCCTGATGGCACTGGCGTTGACACGTCACCACGATTCATTAGCATGGGCTACTTCTGGAGATGTTTAAAAATCCATTGAAATGTTAACGCAACGTAATTAAGTAATCAAATTACGGCGTTCGATTAACACTTCTGTAGGCAATTTCTTTTCTGGGACGAGTATGTGTAAACTTTGTCTCACTCACTGTGACACCTCAGTTAATCACTAGGGATCACTTGACAGTATACGGTCGTTTGTGCAACAGCCCATGTTCACATACATTTCCACTATTCTATACGTCCACACCTTGAGCTCATCGGCCATGAAATGGTGAAATTCCTGCTATTATTCAGGTAATAACACGGTTAAAACTCGTATGTATTATATGTAATCCATATCGAGTTAATATACTAGTATTAGATGGAATTCTCAGTCGATATGTCGTTGTAGGTGTGCTATCGACACAACAGCATGGTACATTACTATATACCTACTGAACCATGGAACTAACAATTATGTTCATAAACGACATGAGATGTGATAGTTCATCAATATCGAGTCATGGGTATCACGCTCAAATGAAAAGAAGGGAATGAGGGACTAATATAAGAAATAATTCCGAAAAGACGCGAACCCTTCAATATGCAATGTACCTGACAATACCACAAACTTTCTAAAATGTCAGTGTCTTTAACAGAGACTAAAACTGCAGTACATGATACATGGCATCGTTTTAAGAAGGTTCTCTTGTCCTACGAGAAGATAGCACCGTAAGTGCACGGTTTCCATGTATAAGAGATCGCTATATGAGAGTACTATATGGTCTCGTGGTAGGTTCGTGTATCGACACCCAGGTGTTCATCATGAATCAGTTCTAGGCCCACTACTGTTCACGATGTACATGTTACCATTAATAAGCTGTTAAAGATCTCCAGGAACCACGGTGTGGTTTACATCGTATCATCTGATAGAACACGTGGAAGTCCATTTATTTCCTCAAGATATATGAGGGCAGTAGGACAAGAGCTGTTCCAGACATGGGTATGCTGAACCCAAACTACTCCCTCTATTACCTCCAAGCTGTATGTCTGACACAACACTACATGAGGGCAGTAGGACAAGAGCTGTTCCAGACATGGGTATGCTGAACCCAAACTACTCCCTCTATTACCTCCAAGCTGTATGTCTGACACAACACTACATGACGGCAGTAGGACAAGAACTGTTCCAGACATGGGTATGCTGAACCCAAACTACTCCCTCTATGCTACCTCCAAGCTGTATACCTCCATGGCTAAATATTCTGGCCAACAAAATATGTGTCATACCTGAACAAGATATGGACACACGTCCAAAAATGCAAACGTCCCTAAATAAACAGATAAGAAGCATCTACGTTTTGATAATAAGAACATGAACTGAAGAAGATCAAACAACTGAAATTCTAAAGGCAAGAGTAATATAAAATCCTTTAAATCACTAAAATGCCTTTTTTTTCTGTAGTCTCCCACTATATTTCACTAGAGACTGCGGGGCATTGAGAACACTACTACGAGAATAGCTGAGTCAAAGTAGGGAACAAGAGTCAAGTTGGAAAGCTCTGAACTTCAAGGCACAGCATGAACTATGTCAACATGGCATTGAGGACTTTTTACATTGGTGACACAGCATGACTACCAAGATGTAAGATGAAAAAGTCAGAATATCTGTGTTCTACCCACAGGCAACATTTCAAATTAAACATTTTCAAGTAATAGGCCATACTAAGCTTATGGTCAGTGCAATGTCCAGTCCTTATTATTTTCACCAGCCGAAATATTATACTATTATAAAGTGGGGTGTTTTGTGGTCGGTGTCAGTTCATACACGCATTCCACAGAATACTTTGTTGAAAACGAAATGTGTATTGTGAGGATGCATCTGATTGGTTTATTGATA
>JAVCKX010131822.1:0-10157 GCA_034780695.1 Lepetodrilus gordensis
CTCTCTCTCTCTCTCTCTCTCTCTCTCTCTCTCTCTCTCTCTCTCTCTCTCTCTCTCTCTCTCTCTCTCTCGCTGACTGTATTCCTTTCATCACTCGACCAACGAGTCGAGTGATGAAATTCGCTAACGACCGAACTCTCAGGATGATACAAATACCCTCATTGGCTAATTTCATCACTCGACCGTCACCCTAGGGTTGGTAGCGTGACGAAACGAATACGCTCTCTATATACGGTACCCCTCTCTCTCTCTCTCTTTCTCTATCAATGTTACCAGCCATGTAAGCTTTTAGTAATACCTTCCTTGTTAAACCTTTCCAGGAAGTCCCTACGCCATCGACATCAATGCCAGTCACACCACGGGTACGGTGAAGGTGTGGGGCCCGGGCATAGAAAGCGGGATCATGACGCACTTCCGGTCCCACTTCTGGGTGGATACCACGGGTGCCGGGGCCGGCGAAATGAGGGTCAGAATCATGGGACCAAAAGGTGAGTTCAGTGCTGTGTGGATGGTGGGGTAGTTATCTTCCTTGTTAACCATTTCCAGGAAGTCCCTACGCCATCAGTGCCAGTCACATCACGGGTACGATGAAGGTATGGGGCCCGGGCATCATGATCTTCCTTGTTTCACGTTTCTGTTCACGATAGCACATGCTATGCTATAGAAATATTTGATATTTCAGGAACTGTTTTTTCCTAAGTTGACATAACTTGTACCCTATCCTTGTCTATTGTGAATAAAATAAAATAAATCTAAGCCACATCCCCGAGACCTGTACTGTTTTTCTCTGGTTCACTGTGCACGTTGGCATCATTGGTTAGTCAGTACCAGCCATTGCTGGCAGATTTACTGAACCAATTTATAACTTTACGGGTGTTGTAGATCTTCTGCCGTAAACGAACAAGCCGTAATATGAGCAGACCTATCCTGAAAGCGGCTCTAAACTCAAAATTAAAACACAAGCATCTTCCACTCGTTAAACGAACAAGCCGTGATATTTCAGCAAAGCAATCATAATAGCGCTTTGAACATGATTTCGGGCGTGGATTTGACGCAATATAAATTGCAGATTATCATTATTATAATGAATGAATTATTGTTTTATTATAACTGCCATAAATAAATGAACAATTTGTGATATGAGCAAACCAATCTTGAAATCCGCTCTAAACCCCAATTGCATTCAAACCAAAAAGTCCATCTTCTACCCTTTTGTTCGCAGGTGCGTTCCACGTGAAGATGCGTAAGGCTAGCCAGAAGGACAAACTGTACCAGGCGTTCTACAACCCAGTAGAGCCAGGGGTCTACACGGTGTATGTCCAGTGGTCGGGTGTGCACGTGGAGGGCAGTCCGTTCACCGTACTACTAGCCAAGGATCAGGCAGACCTGGAGAGGCTGATGGACGACACGGGGTCCAGATATTCCAGGCCACCGTCATCACCCAGAGACGTACTGTACTGAACCTGACTGACGATTGGCTGGAACTGAGGATTTGAATTGAAGCCTTCCAATGAAAAAAAAGCGTTATTTCATATAATTATGTTCTCTGTATGAATGGATCCGTTTCATATTACTCCCTTGTCTTACTGTTAACGCCGGGTATACGGATTTACTTGGGGGGTGGGGTGACCATCGATTCTGGGGCTATGGGCGTCTTCAAGAATGGTATTCGGTATAGGTTTGTTTTTGACTACAACTTTCAACAGCCTATATAGCAGTCTCCTGTGAACATTGAAGCGACTAGTATGTAGACATAGGGCCTAATATTAATTGCCGATCCTGGAAGAGTAACGTAAAATGCCCACGTGACCCTCCACCCCACCCCTATCACAGTAGTATAGGTTCCTCGTGAGTTCTTGAGTGTGAGCTTCACCCGCATTTCCTCCAATAACATAGTTGAGACTATAATAATACTACAAAATGATTACTTTCAAGTTTGAAGAAATTTATGAATATCTTGATCTCCGCAATATCATTGTCAGGATTTACGTTTACCTACGAATATCAATGATATCTACTCAAGGGAAAGATTTTGGAAATCCTAGGACTACTGTCGAAACACCTTTTAATAACTGTTAAAATAACTTCTTCTCCCGTTGGCCAATTGTACAAAGAAACACGATCCACTTCACAAAATGGTCTTCAGTTGTTTCACTTGCACACAAACCGCAAATCGTCCTGGACATAGGAGTTTGCCTTCCAGAACACAAGAAGCTGGTGCTAATGGTTAAACATGATTCTGTTTCTGTCGAGCATACTACGTTTATTATACAATAGTTGTGATACCTAGTTAGTCGTTACCCAATATATATTTATGCGTTATCACGTCTCCATTATATCAATCTGTGATGAACTGCGAGAAAGTGCTTGGCGAATACTCGTAGGGTTACATATAGTATACGATCATATACACGCACTCGCATTTAATCGTTCCTAATGCTTCTAATAGTTTGTAGCTAGGATTAACATGGTCTAGCACTGTGAGGATGAGCTTCATGTGACGATTGATTGAATTAATGTTTAACGTCGCGGCGGGAATATCTCACCCATAGGCGACGACTTCATGTGACGATGTGTACGTTTCAGCCTTATGAAATGCGATAGCCTTTAACCCTCTCCCTGCTGGATTAGGCACAGGTACCGGCTCTTTAGAGCAGATATGGTTGCCCAGTACGGAGAGAGTTAAACAATATATCGTGTTCTTGCTGCTTCAAACTTGGAATCAATGTATTGCAGTGTCCTCAACCATTATACAATGTTTCATAGGACTCTACATACATGTATGGATACTAGTATATACTTGTCAATGTCTATTGCTAAATGTTCCTGATAGTGTTCAGGGGCCCGTTGCACGACGCCCTTGTAGCGCTACAATAGTTGTAAATGGGTCACAATAGAAAGCGTTGATGTTACAATAGTTGTAGCCTACAAGAGCGTCGAACAACAGGCCCCAAGGTATCGTCTCACGGCGTTATCGTATCGGCGCCATTAACCCTCTCCCTGCTGGATTAGACATAGGTATTGCTCTTTATGGAATATCCGGTAGCATTCAGAGTTAAACGATATCCAGGTATATAAATAAGTATACACGTGAATTTCCAATACTCAGTACAAATACTGGTAGTTGTGACATATAAACACATAATTATGTGGTCAGATACCCCGATGTGTAAACCAAAATATATTAATTCGATGTATACACATTTAGTTTACTTCTTACAGCATATATCCCGAGTCTACCAAAACGTAGGGGACGTGAAGTTGGTTACCAATTCGTAACCATCTTCACGTCACCTAAAACGTAATGTTACCTCAACACAGTTCGTATGGTAACACAATGTATGCACTATTTGTCCTTTAGTGCATGTGACTGTACTCTAGTACTCATGGCAGCACTATGAGATTAATCTACAAATTGTATCCCCAAAACCATCGTAGACATGGCATTTCATGAAAATTAACTTTGCTGTGCCAGTTATTGACATTACTATAAGCACACATACTTCTCAGCTTCCACACATTTCCTAGGTTAGTGTATATGCTAGATTCAAGTCATGCCTTTCTACAATGATGTGAGAGTTATGGCATCGTCTGTCGTTGTGAGAGGGCTTGCAATACCTAGTTTACTCCATGTGTAAGACTACTAAATGGACCTAGAATCCACAAATTATTTTGAAATAAATATTATTTACTTGTATTAACTGCATTGTTTTGTTGTAATTTACCACGGTTCTATGAGCATAGCTACTGACGACACATCCTCGGAAACCCATGCCATTATGACTACACTAACCTCCGTCAGTGTAGTCATAATTGCCTGTGTTTTCGACAATGACGGAGGTTAGTGTAGTCATAATGGCCTGGGTTTTCGAGGATGCAGACGACAAGGGTTACATTTTAGGCTTCTTCTACTGATCACAAGGGTTAAAGTTCTACTGATGACAATGGTTTATATGGTTATAATAATGACAAGTATGTTAAAATCAAATCAAATGATTTTTCTATTGAAGACAAGGATGCCCATTGCTGTTTCAACGATAAAGGTTAAAATAGCTACCGGTATATCAATGACACGGATAATGTTCCACGAAGCCTTCTTATCTACTAGAGACCATAAAGATCTCCTGTACATGGGAATCGGTAACTTACGCTAGTGTTATGGTCTCAATAGATGATAACAAAGCTTCATGAAATGGTACCCTGGTTGTTATACTGAAGACAAGGGATCTCATTGGTGTTTCAAAGACAAAGGTTGCTGTAACATCAATGACAATGGTGTTACACTGTAGTGATGACAAAGGTACCAAATGCATTATTAATGACAGGGGTTTATTTACTGATGACAAGACTTTCAATAGTTCTATCATAGGCAAGGTTGTTCTCATGATTCCAAGAATCCTTTAGGACAATCATTAGCTAACAATCATGATATTATGAGGATGACCAATTCTCCTACAGCGGCAATATTGAAGCCTGAAGAAGACTGTGTGAGTGAATATGGAGTTTAACGTCGGGATGAAGAAGACTGGATTGAACATAATACATCCACAGTTGATTATTGTCTTCACATTTATTACAAAATCACTTTCACGTTGACAACACAGGTTGGAATAGATTGAGACTACCATCATTGGCAGCTGATAACAACGTTCCCTGTTGCCATGGATACCAGAGATGTATTGTGGTGTTGATGGTCTCCGATTGGTCAGCAGTGTCCGCTGTATGGCCGCGATGGACAAACAATGCTGTGACGTCTTCCCCGTCTGTCCAACTGCTCTCGTCAAACAGATGCACGTTCCCATCAAAGCCTGATAGGTAGTAGAAAGAAACACATCACCATCAAAGCCTGGGGCCTGTGTTCCGCAGAACAATCCTAACGTTACGGGAATCGTAACTTCCTATATGTTAACATGGAGTAACTAAGGTGTTACGACTCTCATAAATTGCTATGATTGTTCTGTGGAATGCGCCCCAGGTGCCCGTTGCACGACGCTCTTGTCGGCTACAACTATTGTAACGTCAACGCTTTCTATTGTGGCGGGAGCCCAGTTACAATTATTGTACCACTACAAGAGCGTCGTGCAACGGGCACCTGATAGGTAGAAAGAAGCACATTATAATCTACACAATGCAATGTCCCTATTTTACAGTAAGATTTATCATTTGGATTGTCCTTATAACATAATAGCCAATAATTAACCCCATACTTGTACACAACTTGTGGCATGATGGTTGTCTTGTGCATGTTATCTCTTTACAGCAAACATGTAATATTTGGATTGTGCTTTAAATAATGGGCACTTATTTAACTCCATAGTGGTACTTCAATAGTTTAAGATACAATTTGCAAAGATTTGTGACATGATGCTAGTGTTGAGAAATAAGATAAGAGAATATGACACGCACCTGACACTGCTAACAGCTCTGGATTCGAAGGACACCTCTGGAGAAAATACAATTTCGTAATACAGAATATGTTTAGAATCAGATGGACTATCATTTCATGAAGCTTTTGCATCTGCTACATCCTCGAAAACCCAAACCATTATGACTACACTAACCTCCGTCAAATACCCTGGGATCACTTTCTATATATAGAACTCTGTTTTCTACTACTGTTCGCGGGTATGAATATTTTAATACATTATATATAAGCAACCAATCAGAGACTAGACATGCGACTGGTGCGTGAGGCTTATATGAGCTCTTGTAGTGATACACGCGAGATAGGCGGAGATAACATTCATATACATTAGTAACACAGATAGATACAAGAGGGGTATGGCATCTTGTGGAGATGTGCGCTCCTTGAAATGGTTCCAAGGTCTGTACTTGTACTTATAATAATAATAATAATAATGTTTAAGTGGAAGTAGATGGGCACACTCACACTGATCCTAATATTGGAACTGGCATCAACTTCAGACCTCAACTTGGACTGCACACGTTTCACACACCGCTTCAAGTTTCTGAAGTCTCTCGCGCAGAATGTCCCGCCGTTGGACATCTGAAGGACGTCCTGTCCAGTCGGCGTCCTCTCCTGGCACAGCGTCCAGCAACTGGTCACACCACTGACCGGGCTGGACACTGGCTGAGGACTGAGACTGTCCAAACGAGGGTCCAGCACAAACAGATCTCCGGTTGACCGGTCACATGTCAGCACGCTGCTGCCGTGTCTGGTGATGTTGGAGATTGCCGACCGTCTGCAGGAATCTACAAGCAAATCTGCCTAGGTGTGGTCTGGATAGGAGGATAGCCTGGTAATATGATCCAATCATTCTTGGGCAAATTATCTCCAAAAATATTAATAGTTTTACCAACTAGTGCATGGTGCATGGAAGCACTTGTGATATATAAATGTTATTACTATTATTATTTATCATTATTATTATTATTAATATTATTATTATTATTTACAATGGAGTGCTAATCTGTGAAGTATATCTAGAGTGAGTCAGTGAATTATTGTTTTACGTCACTGCGGGAATCTTTCACCCATAGGTGACGACAGGTTATATCTAGAACATACTGTTGCATTCTCACTGCATATTGATGAATTAAGCATTGACGTTGTTTTAAAATATACAACATTCAACATGCTGCCTTTCTATCAAGTGAGTGATTATGGAGTTTAATGTCACTGCGGGAATCTTTCACCCATTTGCGACGATTCTCTTCCTATATCGGTGCTGTCTGATACATGTGTTGCAGTATGTCTCACCCTGTGAATGTGAGATAACTTTCTGAATGTTGAGATCAGCGACACACAGCGAAGATAAGTGAGATCCAAACACTAGCTGTGTGTCCAAGACGCAGACTTCAGCAGGTGTACTAGAAATAAACAATACAGGATGTGTATTATAAATAATTTTTAAGATAGAAGGTGTACTAGAAATACACTACATACAGCAGATGTACTGAATGAATCACTATTACGGTTTCAGCAGACGTAATTAATGAACAACAAAATCTGCAGTAAGTATAAACATGTTTAACCAGGACTGACTGTAAAATAAATTTACAACTTGGGAACAAAAGTTCACGTACCATAGATTAGTGTATTAAAAAGATGCAATTAAATTAAATTAATGATGTGAAGTTATACATATCATAATGAATTAATTACGTTACAGCAGGAATATTTCACCCACACACGACGATTATACATTCAACTTACTTTAATGGTTGGTGATTACTTAAACTACTGGTCTTTGCTATAGTATCTGCAAATGAGTAAACATTTAATTAATCATGTGAATTAGCTTAGACAAATGTGTTCACTTGTATGAAAAGGATAATCCTTAGATTAAATATATATAAATATACTGTGTATCTACACAAATATAGCAAAGATTTCTATGAATAAGAAAAGATGAATTTCCTACTTCCATTAACAGAGCCCAACTGCCAGGTCTCTACAGAGTTGTCTCCACTTGGTGAAGTCAAGACATTCCTACAAACAGAGAAAAAAAAATTGGGGGCACGTTCTTTTCAGATATTATGTATGTAGCTAGATTATTTTCAGATATTATCTCACTACATTTCAATCAAACTTGTGAAATATAATTTGTATGGATAAATTGTCAAAAATTAGTATAATAAAAGAACCCGAGAGAGAATTAATATCTAAAAGTGTTGGTTAGTTTCTGACAAAGACAATTAAACAATACAGTGCACTCTGCCAATACCGGCATCTCTAAACTCCCGACCAGCACCAGTGCATTTATCATTGGTTAACATTTGAATAAACCGGCATCTCTCTATTCCGTATACCGGCATCAACAAGCGGACAGGATGCGTTAATGAACTACTAATTTACCTTGTATAAACCGGCTTAGGAGCCAAATTATTATTTTAAATGACGGCCGTTTAGTTGGTGGTCGTACTATAGTCGCGGAACACACTTATTCAATTGGATTACTATTCGTCTGCCCGTATAGTCACTGAATTGAGTTAACCAGCTTAACATTCACATATGACAATTATGACTAGTAGTAGTGTTATGATCAGTCTGTGGAATGGCCATAAATGTATACACAAACTGGCAAACTTTCCAAATAAATAGCTTTAAAAATATATAATAACATTAAATACTGGCAGCAATTTTCAGTGATAGGATACTAACCTGGAGTTGGGAATGTCATGTATGTGCGCTATGGAATCATCACTGAAACCTCCATTCACAACACGGAAATCGCGGTCCTTTGTCAAACACTGCAAATAAAAGGTAGGAAGTACATTAAATAGATTTAATAAATTATTACCATTATGTGTCATAATTATGACTTGTGAACTGGAATTATGGATTCGTAATCTTTTTACTTGAACCATATTGTCAAGTCCAGATAAGCTTTCAGTATGTTTCTTAAATGTCTAAAATGTTTCTGTCAGTTATAGTTTTTGTGCAATATATTTTAAAAAAAATAATTATATGGTGTAACAAATCATTTTTCTTGAATACTTGAAAAATTAGCTTAGTTGGTAGGTTACTTTTCAAGTAAGTAATTTCAAAATAACTATAACTGAATGTCAGCAATTGTGGTTCACAGGAAAGTTACAATGTGATGGCCTGGTAACGACTATATAGCGGTAGAGATGGCGAATAACGACTATATAGCGGTATATCAGTGTTCAAAATAGAGCCTGTCCACACGCCCATGACGGGTTATTTTCAGCGAGGACGGGTAACGTTTTATCCTTGCACGCCCGCATGTCGTGTTACTTTTTGTTCGTTTTTCAAGATGTATATCATCGATCACTGGCCAACATGTATGAAGACGGGTAACTTCTCAGACTTACCAGTCCTCATGGCTGGCAGTGAAATTGCTGGAGTTGTATACACTGGTTATATGGTGATATTTATGCACTCACAGTATTGTCATCTTTAACAGATATCTGCGATGGGAGGGACAACTCCAGTAATTCATGTTTCTTTGCATCTGATATAGCCACAACTAAACCTTCAAATGAGAACAGAAAGAGTATGATCATGATGAGGAAATATCTAATACTACAATAAACTTAACATTACTTGTTAGAATTGAAATGTAATTTTTGAAATACAAGTACAAATGTATGTAGGTTTTAGATTTATATCATACTTGCATAGACCTGTGATAATGTAGATAGCAATCAACTGTTTTTATCTACTTGTTTTATTAAATGTTTACATGTCTTGTTGTTGTCTTGTCTTAAATGTGTATCCTGTCTATGTTTTTATGCTACTTATAATGCTCTGTATGAGGCAAACAAAATTCCTGGAAAGGTAATAAAGCTTTATCTTATCTTATCTTAACTTATGAATACTACATGCAAATACATGTACATGTAGTTTAGAGTAAAGGTTCATAGTTCTTGAATATTGTAAATAGTTTCCCAGGGGTGCGTTCAAGCTAGAATACCTATCGATATGTATTGCTACAGAAGCCGTTCAGCCAGCATGTGTAGCAATACGTATTAATACTTTTCACTACGCATCTGGAGGTCGTAGTGTTTTGTAGGAAAATGCAAAGCATGAAGGGAACGGACTGGACGCATGCGCAAATAGATTTCCTGTCATTTTCCTACTACTAATCCGTTCAAGATAGAATACATGCAATACACTACGCCAGAATACTTGTATTCTATCTTGAACGCACCCCTGACTCTGTATAAATTTAATATACATATATTAATACAGCATACACAGTATGCTACAGGGTTAGAACTTTAACTTTAAAATGTACTTGCCCGAAAAATGAAATAAATAACAAATCATGAAATTTCTAATAGCCCATAGAATACCTTTAACATTAGGAGAAATGGATCAGGCTGCCGGGCGAGTGGGAACTGATGCTATAAAATCATAGCCAATATGAGTGGTTTCTCAGATCAATACATTTGGAGCCATGTAATTCAGTTACCATGTTGACTGTCAGAGTTCACCCAATCGGCTGCTAGTATTGGCTTCTGGAGGTCGTACATGTACAGCTTCTTGTACCTGAAGGATAGAAACTAAATTAGCATGATTATACCACAGGAACTTGTAGTGCGGAGCCAGTAGATCTACATCTACAAAACCAGTCAACAGCATTTTTTTACAAACGTAATAACAAAAATCATTAAAAAATATCCGTACATTTGTAATATTTGTAATAATGCATAAATTTGCATTCAGT
>JAVCKX010131833.1:0-10157 GCA_034780695.1 Lepetodrilus gordensis
ATTAAATAAACATGTGGTAAAGCCGTTGTGGTTTCTTCAAGCACCTAAAGGTATTCTTAAACATGACTATAAAAAGTTAACAGAATTGCATTTTAAAATACGAGACACATATTACCCCACACACGACCTTCTATACTTACGACCAGAGCTCGTCTGTGACTCTTAGCGGGGTCCTGACTATATATGCATCCTTGCGAAAAGGACCTATGTAAAGTGATATCAATATGAATTTGATATACCCGGACCAATGAGAAACCAGAGGGACAGCATGGTTGGGATGAGGAATGTCCTTGATCATTAACCGATAATAATCACGCTCAGCGCCATCATGGAACTGCTGACGTGTGCTAGGCTTAGTGGCATAATTCCAGGTAATCTGGTCTTAATTGTCGATCTTTTATCTTTAACGGACGGAGACACGTATACTACCTGTCATTTATAAATAATAGAGTTCGCATGTGTTGTATATACGTGGGGGAAGAGAAGGTATCGATATCATCTAGTTTCTGCTCTGTATCTATATTTGACATATAAATATCCCGAAAATAATTATTTGTACATCAATATGTCTACAGTATATTCCTACAAGATAAAGTGTGTGTGTGTGTTGTCGCTATATCTGGTCAGATGACATTAAATTATTAAGAGTTTCTTGAATTCATAATATATTAATATATATTATGATATATAATAATAATAATAATATTATTAATAATAATAATAATCTGGTCAGATGACATTAAACTATTAAGTTTCTTGAATTCATAATATATTAATATATAATATGATATATAATAATAATAATATTAATATTATTAATAATAATAATAATAATAATAATAATAGGACCCTTACATAGCACATAATTTCATGTGTAATGATATAACCATAATGTAACCATTGTACATTTGAGCTTGTACTGTTGGGTGTAATACTACATTTCTTTCCTCAGTTTTCCATCTAACAACACTTAGAAATTTTAGAAAACATGGATACTAGTATTTGAAAATAACAAGGCTTGAAAGAATCTTGAAAGCGACTCTAAACCCCAATTTTAAAAAGATGATCTCATGGACTATACTATCACGTGCAATACTCGTGTGTTTGTGTAGCTTGGCCTCTGTGCAGGGAACCTCCAGTAATATACAATTGTAACTGGACCCATGCATGTTTTTAGTCACCTATATACGACGATAAGACCGTTCCATTATTAGTGCATTCTGTGTATGTCACATGTGTTTGTATACAGCTATATACATGACCACATGTACTCTATACATATGTAGATCATTATATGTACATGTACAAACAGAAAGTATCTGCAAAGGATTGCCGTTATTGATACTGTATATATCAATCAACACAATTCGTTCCATATGCCAAGTCAATAAGACACACTATCGCAGCAATACACTATCTGTATGAGTCTTACAAAATATAGCTTTGCATGGGATATTCTGTTAGAAAGTAGAATTGTTTAATACTGCATACAGTAAATTTAACATGAAAGAAGGGTATGTTTATGCTGATATTTCATTACAATGCTAGTGTGTCTGTATTGATATACCTGTGGATTTCTTTAAAATGTTAATAATATTGCCAAAGATGGTGTACATTGCATCGAGTGCAGAACCGTCATCATTATTGTCATCATCATTGTCATCATCATTGTCATCATCGTTGTCATCATCGTTGTCAATGTTGTATTGTTTTGAATATATAAACAATGGAGATTACAGGTTCCTTATTTGGATACTCCGAAATATTGAGTATTTTGTATTTAAGAAAAGAGTCGTTAGCTTTGGATGTTCATGAATATTGATGGTATATTCATTTGAATGAAATGCAAACATAGTACGTGAATAAATATTTTATTCGTTGCAAAATACTTGATACATTGAAAATATCACACTTATGTACATGGACAAAATTAACTTTATTAAATCACTTCACAGTTGTTTTTCCAATGTCCTCATTCATATAAAGTGAAATCAACCGCATCTATTCATCAATTCATATACGCTGAATATACGTTCTCGTTCATATAGATTGATAGCAATCGTTCTCTTAGTTCATCCTGAGGAACATCATAAATTTAAATTCCAGGCAGTGCATTTAGGAATAATAGTACTCGTCCCACAGTATTCAAATCCTGTTTCAGTATCTGTTGAGTACAGACTGATTGGGTTTTACATAAGGAACACAGCACAGGTCGACGTGGTTCGTATGGTGTCCCTATCTGTTCAGTACATAGTGTCCGGGTTGTACACGACGTAGGTGGACGTGGTGGCAGATGTCCGTCCTCTGCTTCTAAGACTCTCCATGGCGTCCTCAGCCAATCCAACTCGTCCCTGGGAATCGTCCAGGTCTTGCTTCACCTTCCTGTACCTTGTCATGTTCATTGCGGCCAGGTTCTCCTGAAACCAAACAAGTATGTACATAACTGTTTATGTCTTACTAAATACGAATAGTCATCATAAGACGTTCATAAAATAGCTATGTTTAATGACAATATTTACATTATAGAAAGTGGTCTTGAGTTCTTTAATAATTATTTAATAATGAAGTAATGGTATGTTTTGTGTGATGCTTACAGCTTCATCAGCCTGGGATTTGTAAAGCTTCATCTGAGCGCTCTGCTTCTCAATGATGTCCTGCATTCTCTCTATGGTCTTCTTGTTCTCTTCAAGCATGTAGTTCATCTCCTTTGCGCGGCGTTCCTGGTACCGGAAGTTCTTGGTTGTATCCCCGTGGCGCACCTGCTCCTTGGCCAGTTCGTCTTCCAGCTCACGGACCTGATCAACAATAATAACAGATCATTAGGTAAAGACATTACTGATATTGGTATTTACGTGTTCTGTATAAGTGCTAACGATGACTGCGATATGTAAAAATAGGTCTACTATACGGAATAGGTGAATTAATTCTGGTACACCGTTTCCAATACTCATTATGTAGATTTACCGAGCTGCTTAGATGTTCCTATTAATAGATCTAAGGACAATATTTAGAATGGAGTGTCTTCAGTTGCGACCATGCATGATTGAAGAATGAGAACAGCCCACATGAGAGTTCTGGAAAGGACGTTTCCTTGACTAATTAGTTACTTCATCTTAATACCACATTAACCTTTCTTACCATCTTAGCCTTAGTGATCTCCAGAGATAAAGCCTTTGCAGATGCAGACTCCAGGCTATGCTCAGCCTCTGTCAGTTTGGTCATCAAGCGGCGCCTGGAAAGACGAAAGATTGAATGTTGTGAAATTCCGAACTAATTGGGACCTGATACCGTAGCTGAATTATCTACGGTATGCTATGTACGTATGGAATTATACTGACTTGATGTCCTCGAGCTCCTCCACTCTGACGCTGCCCTCGGTCTCATACTTGGCTCTCCATTGCAGCATCTCCTGGTTGGCCTTGGACAGCAGTCGCTGCAGATTGGACTGAGATTCCTGTTCCTCCATCAGCTGATCGCGCACACTGCTCAGGTCAGTGACAAGGTTCCTCATCTCAGTCGCCATTCGTTGACGCACCTGCAATTTAAAGTAGAGAGGACGTTGTGATCATGTACAATGTAAATGAGAAGATGTTGCTAATATAGATATAGCTTCACTAATGTATCCATCACCTAGATCTTCTAGGTTGACACATAACTTGACTACTGCCGTTCATGTCATATTCGAATTATACATTTTGGTGGGATTTTGGTGCTTGTTAAGATGTTATTATAGTTTTACCAAAATAGTCAGCATGGGATAGCCATATATTTGAACTCACTCTCTGTTCGTCATCGAAAGAACGCTTGACCTCTTCTAATTGGATACTGAGGGAAGACTTTTCCTTGTTGAGTTTCACAATTCTGTGTTCACCCTCTTCCACTTGACGGGAAAGATCAGAACACTCAGCCAACAGTTTATTTTTCTCCATGTTCAAGTTGCTCATCTGGTTTGAACTTTCCTCGAGCTGGGCATTAAGCTCATTCAATTGTGTCTGCATCTGCCTCGATACCACATCAGAACAACCCTGAAACAGACAAGATGCACAAACACGTGAAATATCTTACTTTCAGTCAGCAAATATAACACTCTAAGGCTTGCACTTATTATAGAAATTGTAATGTGTGAACTATTAACAGTGTGTAAGATACTCACTCCCTTCTTCATTGTGCTCTGATCAGCTTGGAGGTCCTCAAACTCAGCCTTCAGTTGACTCTTCTCCTTCTCCAGTCTAAACAACACAGGAATTAACAATATAGCATCTGATAAGTTAGGTACTTTATAAGTGTATAAATAATATTTATATTACTATTAAAATAGTACACTGTAAGATCCATACACAGGATTCAATATTAGTCATGTTGGTAAATCTTCCAACTTGAATAATACTCTGAATGTATTACACATTAGACTATGCCAGGCATGAGCTGAATATGTATAAACGCCATTACTTTCAAATTATATGAAGGGATACATTATATTCAAAATGTTATCTTAAAAGTATTCCTTCAAGCAATCTGCATGTAGATAAATCTCATAAATGATTAGATGGTCCTCACCTGGCCTTGACCTTCTGCAGCTGTTCCATCTGCTCGTTCATCTCGTTGATGACGTCCTTCTGCTTCTTCCTGAGAGCAGCCACCTGGGTCTCTTGAGTGGAACAAGCTTCCGCCATTTCGTGTTTCAACTTCTGGATCTCCATGTCACGTTTCTTAAGCGTATCGGTCTGAAGTAACACAATTTGATTTTAGACTCGGATTCTGACGTTATTGTCATACATGTAGGTTTGTGAATATAATTCCTTGGAATGCAAGGAACCGTCCTATTCCAGATTATATCAGATGGTTATAAATTCATTTAAATAAGGCTAGAGTTGTAAGGCCTATATTACTGTATAGTATGGTTCATTAAGATCATGTATGCAATGATATGTTCTTAGATGTTATTAACCATGGTAGTTATATCATAACATATATATTTTGGTACTTTCAAGTAATAACCGTATTGAGCTATTCCTAGAGTTGATGAGCCATGGTAGTTGAATTATAGCATAGTTTGGTGTTTCTAGTGTTAGCTATATAGTGTGCCATTCCTGGAGTTGACAAACTGTGGTAGCTGTACATATGCTTATGCTGTACTTTCAGGGAATAAATAACCTATCGAGCTGTTCGTATCTGATCATTAATTATGGTAGTTATGTCTAATACATGTATTGTTTCATTCAGGATATCTCACCTGTGACGTGATGGTACTGGCGGAATCTTCAAGGCGCTGGGACAGTTCCTGGACCTCCGCGGCAAACTGATTCCTTTGTTTCTCCACCTAGAATATTGATTCTATTTGGTTATTTATCCCAGTTCACACGACACTGTTATACACCTACACAACATGAAGGTATACATCGCTATTGCAGTTGAAATACACGTTGTTCCGATATACCCTGAGTACCATCTATTAATTAAAGCAATTTGAAGTTGCCAGATAGTGTGTCAGTAAACTGGATATCATATTATGATAAATGGAAATTAAAGACATTTTTAATTCTCATATAATAATACCTTTGATCTTGTCTGTCTCTCAGACTCCAACATTTCTTGGCATTCATCGAGGTTGTTCTGAAACATATGCATACATGAAACATACTAGTAACTGTTTGAATTGAAAATAGAGTATGCACAATTGCGTGAGTTGGTATTATACACTTTCGGTTCTGTTTAGAAATATGTGGGGTAATAATTAGCAGTATGTGAGATCAACTTTCTGCTGTAGTTTAAATATTGTTACTTAACATTGTTCTACTTGTTATCGACGTCGCATCGTTGTGGTATTGTATAACATAATTATTTAACTTCTATCATATTTGAATGCATGTATTACCTGCAATTCCTTATTCTTCTTCTGCAACATTATTGCTTGACCTTCCGCTTCTTCTAACTGAGACATCAGACCGGAAATTTCTTTTTCCTTCCTGAAATTGGACATGCAGAGTTAATTTAGATATTATCAGTTAATGTTTCTTGTATGTTCTATTTAATTTTTAATCAAAATTCCATTTCCACCTAAACTATTTATAACAGCCGTATATACCATAATTGTTTCTCGAAAAACGTCTTTCTAAAACTCTAAATATTCACAGAATTAATGAAGCCTACTTCTTGATGGACTCCTCGAGAGTTGTTTTGGTGCACTCCAGGTCATCGCAAGTGGTGAGGGCTGCCTTGAGGTCTATCTCCAGCTTCCTCTTGGCTTTCTCCACTTCACTCCGGATCCTCTTTTCGTTTTCCAATGCGTCTTCAAGCTATTCAATGTATTAGAAGCGATAATAATAATAGTTTTATAATAGTAGTAATAATAAGAAGAAGAAGAATAGCATTCATATAGAAAGTAATGCCACGCACCAGAATATGCTCACAGCTCTAATATAAATTTCAACTGAGTATTGAATGAGGCACCCTAGAAACATCGGCCATTATAATTATATTAAACCATCAAATATTTGACGGAGGTTAGGTGTAATAATGACCTGTGTTTCGAGGATGTGAAGGTTATATCAACTTATTTAGATTAAGGTTTGTCTTCTTTACAAAATGTAACGTTAATTATTGACAAACCGATTTTTCCTCAAATTACACTATTTTAACATGCTATGCAAAAACACGTTTTATAATGCAATATATCATAATATATATTCTGAATTTGCATTTTCAAATATTGCATGGATTTAAGAGCATGCTTAACCCTCTTCATGCTGAAGGTAATCGGAGATGCCCTAAAGAGCAAAGACTGTGCCTAATTCAGCAGGCAGAAGGTCAACAGAGAAATAAATTGTCGCCAACCTCGACAACTGCAGCTTCTAATTTCTGTCTCAGTTTGTTGAGGTTTGCAGTCTTATCCTCCTCCGTCACCAGACTAGCCTGGGTCTTGTGTAGGTTGTCTTCCAAATCCTTCTTTGCTTTAGTTAACTTTGTGAGTGATTCGTCAAGTTGGGTCATCTCATCAGTAAGTGTCCTGATTTGGCCGTCCTTCGTCTTTAGATCACGCTCGTTCTGTGAACAAAACAGCATGTTATCGGTAATGGTTCCTAGAATAGCCTTCCAATTTTAAATCAAGTAAAACTCCTCAGCGCCAACTGGTGCTCGTAGGGTTGTTTAAACAATCAGTACTACTGGTGATTAGGGTTTCCTCCTGCCGTAAACTACAAATTCAATCAAATGTGTTTTTACGGTTAAGAATGTTGTCACATGCAATAAGGAATACTGATTTTAACATTAATTGTTAATATTACTAGTACCTTAGTAACTGTGGATTCTAGTTGTTCGACATTAGTTTTCAAAGTAGTTATTTCAGTCTCCAACTTGGTCTGTTTTTCTACGAGTTGAGTATTAATCGCCTCCTCCTCCACCAGTCGTTCATCAAGTTCCTTTAACTGCTGAGCGGTTTCAATTTTCTCTTTGAAGAGTTGTTCAATACGTTCTTCATGTTCATCGATGGTGTCTTGTTGAATCTGTACTTGAACAGATAAACTACTCTTGGCTTCCATCAGGACAACGCTCTGTTCTTCCAGCTCCTTACATCTTTGGCTGACCTTAGAAAGTTCATCCTTTTGCTTCTCCATGGCTTGTTCCTTGATCTTCATATCATCTTCAGCGGCAGCAACGCTGAGAAGAGGCTTGACCTTGGTGTAGAATCTCCACCAAGCCCAGTTCCTCATCCCCAGCCACTTACGGATGTTCTTCTGGATCATCTCAAGAGCCGTTCTCTTGTCGTGAAGTTTCTGCTTGAAACTACGCATCAGGTAGCCTCGAATGTGAGCTTGGAAGAGAGATACGACCACAGACAGACGCTCGTCACGTATCTCTTCAAGGTAACCCAGGACACCAGCCTTGAAGAAGACCTTGGTATTTCCCAGACGATACTCGTCATTTTCAAGTTCAAGAGCTTCGAGAATCTTGCCCGAGACGACTTTGCCTTCCTGGAATCCTTCTGGGATGGCATTTGGAGCAAGGATTGAGTATCTGAAAAGATCATGAATCATAACTACTATCATCTATAGCCATTTGTAATGTAATCAGACAAGCCAGAATTGAGCTAGCACCTATTATGAATGTATTTATGATTATCAACATGTTCACAATATATGTATTATCAAAGAAAGAAACTTACATAGCTCACATAGATTAAAGTTAGTATGGGTGCAAGGATTGAGTACATGTTTGCATTGAGAGCAATGTGTTTTAAATTACATAACTGTTGCTATCAGTATTATCAAAAACATATGAATCGATGAAATACAAGTTAATCATGCAGTTCTATAAGTATAAGATTAATGTACTATATGTTGTCGGTAACACCTGTTTTATATATCTAAAATGGGTACTCTGCTAATTGTTCCGATTAACATAGAAATATCCAGTAGCATTTATTTAGGAATTATGTATTACCTCTGTTTGAATTCCGAGTAAATGATTCTGCTTGGGAAGCCCTTCCTGCAGATACGGATTCCTTCCAGTACACCGTTACACTGCAGCTGGTGGAGCACCAGAGCGGCATCAATCACACCTTTTAAAATATACATAATACATCACATAGCATACAGAAGACAAGGACTTATTGATATATGCACAACGAATTACCGGTTCTAAAGAGCACATGGGGCTTTAAATCTAACACCATATATCTGGAATCAAAGATAATTAAGGACTACTAATAGCACTTAGTCACTTCAAATGTTTTCGCGTTTAGGTAATGACTACACATCGATTACAATTGTAACATATATATACAAGATTGAATTGCATCATGGTGGTTTACCTGGAGATTTCGTCTCGTTGGGAATGATACAACGCACGAAGTGAGGATGTGTGCAGTACAAGTTCTTCATCAGCTTGTTCAAAGACTCCTAAAAAATAGATATTCGCATTAGTTGGGTTCATTTTAAAGAGTTAATAATTCGTCATTTTAGCTCATTACTATTTAATCAACTACGTGTGCGTGTTACGGACAGTATATATAATTCATTATATTCCATAGCATAACGGAACACTTGAGTGTCTTGTCAATCTGCATCATGTGGGTGATTCTACACTTTCAAAGACTTTAACATTGGAATAGAGTGTGGTAACCTCTGCGATATCTCATCCATTAATACGTCGTATTAGGTTGCCTATTTGTTACGACTAAAACGTTGTTTATGCGCTGCGCTCTCTATCACTGGGTGACATGTGGAGTTGATAAATAGATGGTACCCTGTGAACAGAAGAGATGGTCTGGAAGGCGGAACTCTTCTTCTTTTTCTTTCCACCGGCTGCAGCATCGCCTTCTGTGAATAATATGATGGAGAATGTGCTTGAGAAGACGTGCATTGAAGAGTATAATACGGACATGCTCTAAATCCATCAACGCAATGCTATGGACTATATCAATGCTGATGTGTAATGAAATTCGACTAACCTGGAGCAGCGGCGAAGAGGGTAGCAACCAGAGGTTCCTTGGACTCTTTCATCAGATCCACGATCGTCTGGTTGATGGGATCCTTGTTCTTCTCCAGCCAGCCACCGATGTTGTAGGGAACAGTTCCAGCGTAGTGCTTCAGAGCGAAGTCGCCATGTTCCCCTCCCTTCATGGATTTGGCGGGTTTGAGGAAGTTGGGAGATTTGCCCATATGATTCTGGGTAAGCTTGTCCTTGAAGGTCTTGTCAGAGGCCTTGGGGAACATGCATTCTTCTTCAAGAATGGACATGATACCTAAAGGCTGTGAACATACATATGAAAGTATTAATGACATGCGAATGTGTAACATTTAAAGTATCGTTTAATCAATTCATCTAACATATTATTCATCTCCAAATATGCACAGACTGCCATTAGAAAATCATAACGTGCATGCATTTAGTGTTAGTATGATGATATTTACTAGTATGGTGTTTCTTTGCATTATACTAGAATGTGTATCTATGTCTGCTTGCTTTGAAGTTTAATGCCCCACCTTCTCAATCAACTCAATACAGGCTTCCAAGTCCATTCCAAAGTCAATGAACGTCCACTGAATGCCTTCCTTCTTGTATTCTTCCTGTTCCAGCACGAACATGTGGTGGTTGAAGAACTGCTGTAGACGCTCGTTGGTGTAGTTGATGCACAGCTGCTCGAAACTGTTGAACTG
>JAVCKX010131878.1:0-10154 GCA_034780695.1 Lepetodrilus gordensis
GCGTCAGAAAGGTAACTTTCGCGAACATTGATGCCGGGCCCCCTGGGCGGGATTTGAACCTGGAACCTTTGGCTCCGTAGTCCAAGTAAGCATTCACATATCATCCGTAAAAGTTGATAACATTTACTTCACATTCACGCATTTTCATGACACCTCTTGCCCATGAATATTGACAAAAATTGCCATGATGATAACTTGCCTATCCAGTGAAAACTTATTAGCCCGATTTGTCATAAAAATAACAAATGTTATTAATTTCTACTAGCCCTTATAGGGATAACTTTAGCATTGGGAGATGCTAGCGGGCTAGTGGTAATTTTGATTCCTAAATGTCAAAAATTTAAATTGCAATTCTCAAAGTCCAAGACATGACACAGTTCCAGACATCAATAAGACAAGTCTTCAGCACTTGGTAATGAACAGCTTTCTTTTCTGATTTTCTTGAAGTTTGTTTCTTAATATTTTGTGGTGAAATAAGCTTCACACTGCCGGGGAACTCCTACGACGGCTGAAGCAGAAAAAAACATGAGAACATTATTAAAAGGAAATAATGTGGCAACTATCTGCAAAATAGTAGAATAGTGAAATGATGTACATAATAGAACTTTGAGGGCGTCATTTTATGGTTTAAACAATTTGATGATTAGATTAAATTAGTATTTCTTTTGTCACAGAGGGAAAATTTGATACGCGACAAACATTTGGAAATCGTAGCGCCGATATACCGTCATTGATTGGGACATGTATGCTAAGTGAATTGTTGCTTTATGTCACAGCTGGAATCTTTCACCCATACCGTGACGAATTGTATACCAGTGTCTTGTTGCACAGACCAATCATATAGTACTACGAGTCATTACCGGGCTATATACATGTGTAGGGAGTTACGACTTGTAACACTGATGGCTCTGTGGAACTGGACGCTGCTTCATTGGCCTTTATACTGATACAAGACAATTAACTATGCCAGAGATAAGATAATCTGTACTATTAATAAATTACAATAAGTTGATACAAAAAAGGTTTTTTAGAAGCACAATATCACCTATTACACCAATATACAAAACAAAGAATATTTAATGACATCATACCTCTTTGCTGTGTAGGTTTTCAACTGAAACATAAAAAGAAAATACATTTACAGAATATGTATTTATATGTATAGAACTGTCATGGCGAGAATTCAAGTTTTCTCCAATGAACTTGGAAAAACCTCTGAAGTTGGGTGTTTTACTTTAATTGAATTAGTGTTTTACATCAGTTAGAATATTTCACCCATACACAATGTATACTCCCCAGGGAGCTGAGAATGTGAATTAGTGCACACTGATCCATTGTCCGGGGGGTGGTAATGTAGCACTATGATCATGCTTCTGAAGCATGGATTTGGTGCAATATAAATGTTCACATTATTATTATTATAATAGAAGTTAATATTGATAAACTAGTTGTTTGTGCTCTGGCCCCGAGATTATGAAACATTTCTAGTACAATTTCATGTTCAAGTTCAAATTGTATATGGGGAAACTTCTTAGCATGAATTCGTACTCAAAAAAGATTTCGTAATCACAGGGAAAACATTAGTTTCTAATAGATATTATTTTAGCTTTTATATATAATTTTGACACACATTTAATAATAATAGTGTGAACATTTATATATCACCAAATCCATGCTTCAGAAGGATTTTCATAGCGCTACATAATGGAAATTCTAATCACCTTTTTCGTAATGGGAACATCGAAGATCACCTCACTCTCAGTCTCATCATCATCCTCCTCCTCCCTGATCTCAGGCAGACAAGACGACAACGACGCTGAATCCATCGTTCTCCGTTTCTTAGTGGGCGTCAGGGACACCCCAGACCTCGTCACCATGGGAGAGTCCAAGTGAAGCAATCGTGGACTCTTCCGGGGGGTGCTGCTCCCACTTCCCAATGTGGCACGTCTCCCGACATGAGAACTCATAACTTTAGTTGGCAGTTGTGGAGCATCAGTTTTCTTCGGCGACAATTCTATGCTTTTCGTGGGCGATGATTTCGTGCTTTTCCTGTTCGGCGAGTCGTTACCAGAAGTAGCACTGCTTTGGGATCCTCCATCGGTACCGAGACTTTTGCGAGTTGATCTCGATGATGCATTGCTCTTTCTACGTGGTGTCTTGGTCTTTGTCTCGCGAGATTCTGCTATGTTTTCGGCAGTTCCTTCAATAGACGATTCACTGATTCGCCGAGATGACCTTCGTGGCGCTTTGGCCACAGGTTCCCCACGCTGAATGGACAATCCTGGAGTCGACTGTTTTCCAACAACTGCTGTTTCGTCACCTTCGGTTATTACATCGAGTTCCAATACCGCTCGACTTCTTTTCGGAGATTTAATCTCTTCAGAATTCGCTCCACTTTCCTTCGAGGGACTTTCCGATTCAATATTTAGTATCTTGCCCTTCACAGGCGATTTCTTTGGACTTGTTTTCCCAGATGCCTTGATATCGGCTTGTCTTGCAGCCTTGACAACGGAAGACATTTCGGAGGCCGATATACTCCTCTTTCGGCCCTGGTCGAGACTAGCAGGCGTGCTTATCTCCACAGCTTGATCTCCATCGGAGAAACTTTTCCTACCTCTCCGCGGAGTTCTCGCTGGAGTGTCGTTGCTTCCGAGGCCCTTTCTCGGCGACTGCTGCATTAATCCATCTCCCACCAGCGTACACGTAACAGCCGATTGGTCCTTTGTATGAAAAAGCTGTATTATTGGCGTGTCCATACTAGAGTCTGCAGGATCTGAAACTGATTTTCCTGGACTCTTTAAATCCGATTTGGGCGTCGTTTTCTTAGGTGATCGTACATCGGGATGGGCTGCAGGACTTTTGATAGGAGATCTAGGTTTGCGTCTGCTGGGCGATAAACATTTGGAGAAGACGTCGGAATCCCCTTCTGACATACTGCTGTTGGTAGGAGACCGGAGCCTCAGAGGAACATCCAGGTCGCTGTCTTTCATATCCTCACTCTCCAATTTCCGTCTTCTCCCTGGAGATTTGTTGGGGACGTCGTTGAGTTGCTTTGCAGGACTCCCTTTGATCGTTCCAAATCCTGGTTTGGGGCTGGCAACAACTTTCCTTGTGGGACTACCCAGGACAATCTTTTCACTGATAACAGTTACTGGTTCTCTGTCTAGCATGAATATGACCTCGTCTGAGTCTGTATCAAGTGCTATCACTTCAGTTTCATTCATAGACTTGGACAAACTTTTGTCCAGTTTGGCACTTTTCTGCAACTTACTCTTCATGTTTTCCGACTGTTTTCGGACAGGTGTAGTTTTCAAAGACCCCGATTGAGGCTTTGGAGAATCACTTTTCGCTCCACTAAAGTTCAAATTGTTACCATTAGCGTCAATTTCCTCCACACTGTCACTGGTGTCGACGATCTCCACAGGTGAATCACCACCAGATGAAGAAGTCTTCATCAATTTCTGTCTGTCGCCAACAACAACAGATTTCGTGTGGACCTTGTTGTCATCAGCAGCAATGTACATGGTCGGTACAACCTGGTTCTCATTCAGTAGATATTGAGCTAGATTCGGCACGCTGACATTATTATCGTTATCATCCTCAGATGGACTTGTATCCAGCACAACTTCCTCAAAATGTTTACCGACTTTCTTTGGACTCTTGGTCCCAATTTGAACTTTGACAAACTCTTTCCCAATGTTCTTGGGGCTTTTGGTCACCTCGGTGTCTAGTTGAATGTCACAAACTTCTTTTCCGATTTTCTTAAGGCTTGAGAGTATCTTATGGTCTCTAAAATTACTTTTATCAAGGTCCTTTCCAACTTTCTTGGGGCTTTTGGATATCTTTGTGTCCAAATGAATTTCACCAACTTTCTTAGGGCTTTTAGATTTCTCTCTATCCAAATGAAATTCACCATCTTCTTTTCCGATCTGCTTGGGGCTTTTAGATTTCTCTCTATCCAAATGAAATTCACCATCTTCTTTTATCATCTTCTTGGGGCTTTTAGAGTTCTTTCTATCCAAATGAAATTCACCATCTTCTTTTATCATCTTCTTGGGGCTTTTAGAGTTCTCTTTCTCCAAATGAAATTCACCATCTTCTTTTTGGACTTTCTTTGGGCTTTTGTTTATCTCGGAGTCTGAATGAATTTTACTTTCTTTTCCAACTTTCTTTGGGATAACGACCTCCTGGACAGACTCACTGGAATATTCTGATTCGGAATCCTCCTGGGTTTCCAAATCTGAATCTGCTTTGACTTCGGCCTCGGAATCAGCTTCAGCTTCTGATTCGGAAATGCATTCCATTGCTGGGCCAGACGGGCCAGACTCGGATTTCAACATCACATCGAGAACACTTGACAGGTCAATGACCTCGACCTCCATGTTGTGGTCCACATCTGGCTCTGCTCCTTTCTGAGGTGTCGTTTTCTTACTAGATTGTTTTTGTTTCTTTGGACTCACATCCTCTTGGATAGACTCGTAGGAATCAGCTTCTGACTCGCCTTCCGCTTCCGACTCGGAAACAGCCGTCATTGCTAGACCAGGCTGGCTGGATTCCGATTCCATCATGGCATCAAGAACACTTGACAGGTCGATGACCTTGACCTCCATGTCACCACCAGTGCTGCCCTCTACAGTGGCATCTCTGGGCTCTACTCCTTTCTGAGCTTTCTTTTTCTTCTGTTTCTTGGTGCGCTCCTTTTTCTTCTAAAAATAAAAGTGAATTTCAATATATTTCATATCAGCATTGCTCAGATAAAATGTTGAGAGTTTTTGTGAAGGATCAGAATCTTTCAAAAGACCAGCAGATATTTTTGAGATAATGTGAACACTGCTTGCATCACATTAGGGCTGTTCGTTTTGCTACCAGTGTGTTTTTTGGATCAACAGGGTCAAAGGGCTTGCTGGGTCAGGCCAGCGGTAGCAAAATGAACAGCCCTATTACCATTAATATAAATTATAAATACATCATAATTTTACAATCATAATTTTACAATCATAATTTTAAAATGTATGAATCTATCGATACTAAAATGGCTCTGGCTCCATAGAAAAGCACTTTGATACCTTTTTCTCCATCTTCAACGTTTCTTTTCCATGCTTCTCCTGTCCAGTCCGGTCCACAACAAACACAGGTGCCTCAGTGGCCTTGACCTCAGTGACCTCGACCTCTGTGGGTTGACCTCTGACCTCCAGGTCACAGACAGCCTCTCTATCAGTCAACACCTATAGTACAGAGGTTCGTGTGATAAGCCTTCACTTTTTTTGAATATGCACAGAATGTGTGTGCAAGTGTCAAATGTAAAAGCACATGAAGGCCAACTGTCCGAGGCGCTGTAGTGCTAATAATGTATGTTTATTATGTTATGTGTTTGTTGCGAGCTCTGTAGCTTATTCTGGTGGTTGTGATAAGTATTTTAATAGCATTATACACTATACCTGTATTTCTATGAGATTTAGTTATTACTTACATCCTCTAAAAGTAGTTGCAGCTCATCAGATGCATTTTTCAGAAGGAAGAGCGTGATTTGTCTCCCTTTGAACTTGGTGTCGTCTGGTATTTCTGAAATGACCTCTGAACTTCTTTCAGTCAGCCAATCAATGAAGCCCAGTGGTGCTCGAACTGACAAGTTTTTCTGAGAGAGAAAAAAACACACAATAAGGCGAGACCAAATAAAATACTTGTTTTACAGATCCGCCGGTCCAATTTTGAGCACATTTTTGGAAACCATATATTGAAAAATCATTATTTAGTTTACAAAACACTCTATCAAAAAATGTTTCTCCCTGTCCTGCATTTAGACATTTCGAAAATAAAATACTGTAAAACAAGAAATTTATTTGGTTTGGCCTAATTAAAAAATAATCATTATCTTTCATGTTCCAAAGGAAGACAAATGTAATATCAGCTTTGAGTAAATATAGAGAAAAACAGCTTTTATTCTTGGTAGCATAATTGACCTTACACTAGCCAAGCGAAGCCTCGCCCCTCTTGAAATGTACAGTATAAAGGATGGTGCAGCGACACGACCAACAGAGCTATCAGATTGGCAATCAGAAATATCGCAGGCACAAGATTGTTCGAGTAAATTAGTTGGAAAGCATGAAAATATTCAACCATTCAGAAACGGACCATGGATGTTTTGATACCCATCTAAAACATGATAGCGATTGCGAAACTTTTGCGTACAATTTCTCGCTCAACTCAAGTTTTTTTTCACAAATCCCCATCAAAAATATTAATTGAGAATGAAATCACATACAAAAAATGTTTGGCAACCTCAGGGCCTGTTTATTGCATACCTCTACAATGTCAGGAACCACTTCGTGATACTTTCTCAGACACAGCATGAGCTTCAGATAGACGGCATGGTCAGCCATAGCAGTGGGAGCTCGCACCAAGCACGATCTAGATAATAATAATAATTACAGAATAACAATAATAATAATTACAGAATAACAATAATAATAATTAGAGAATAACCCACGAGATAAGAGTGATTACGGAAAACATGTCCTGAATGAAATTAATGTTCACAGTTCCGAGTCATTAGTCATAGGCTTCATAGAAGAGATATGTATTGATCTTGAAAACATCCGACAGAATCCTGAACAAGTATGGATGAGAAATATTCTACAATGTGTATACCGTTGCGTATTCTTACCGTACAAAAGGAAGGAGATGGTGTGATTCAACAGGGGAGGAAACCTGAAGTAAGACATCAAGAGTTGTTTCCCAGTTTCCGTCAAGCAAATAAGAAGTGTAGCTTGTTAATTCTTTTGCTACTTTTTTCTTTTCGTTGTTTCTGTCAAAAAGAAAACCATTTGAACCTACTGCAAGAATATAAGAATTTATTATGAACTCTTATGCAGTCAAACTATCAAGCTGAAAATAGGCATTCCTATAGTATATTACCGTAGCTGTTAAGATGTAATTAATATGTACACCGAATGTCAAGAATAAAATGAGCAAAATTCAAGTTCCAGTACCTGTTTGTGTATACCAGGAGATCTACAAAGATAGAAAGAAGAGACGACAAAACATCCTTCCTTTTCTGTTGCCCATCTGTGTTTTCAGGTTCCACCTGTAACCAGCCAGTTATTGAAATTATGACATCAGGCACTGAGATTACGTAACCTTTTTATACGATTTCATGCTCGACTCAATGCATTGGTCAGCCTCTCAACCAAAATAAAGAATCATTGTTAAGCCAAGATTTAAACTCAGTTTGTAACTGCATTTTCCCCCCTGAAATCCAGTATTGGAACAGAGTATTTTTCTGTTTTAAAAATAATACCAGACAGTTTGTTTTTTTGTTGTGACTATCATGTTTAATCCTCTCCCTGCTGGATTAGGCACAGGTACAGCTCTTTAGAGCATCTTTCAGTTGCCTTCAGCATGGAGATGGTTAACTAATTTGCCTCTAGCTAGAAATAGGGCACAGGCCTGTGCTTCACGAAAGGGGTGTAAATTTACACTGGACGTATATCAGGACATAAAGCATAGAGTACATGTAACTCCGGCGTAAGTTTTTACAGTAAAGCACAGTCCAAATTCTCAATATTGCCATAAAATTAAACTAAACGTATCAATGTCCAGGGACATAATACCCACCTTGTCTGATCTCATGTAAGACATGGACAGGAAATGCTTAAGGTGTTCTAGAGTAGACTTCACACTAAAAGTTTAAAAAAAAGTTATTATTATTTCATATTTATGATTTTCAAAATTAGATTATGGGATTATGAAGCAAAGAAAGATACATGAAGAACCAGTAACAAATTGATAGAACAGCCAACAGGTTACTAACACCACAATATGTATAAAAGAATGAATGAATTAGTAGTGCTTTATGTCGCATCAGAAATATTTCATCCATATGGGAATATTTAATATGTATGATAATAACCTCCTCCTCGGTTTTGATGAGTAAACACTTGTCCGCGGGCTCGTGTTTACTTTCCTCATCAAAACCTCAGAGTCGGTTATTATCCTACACAACCGCACACAGAGAGAATTGGGAATCACAAATATAGTCTGCAAATTGGTATGCGCACTCGAGTACGCGTCCCAATTCTCTCGTGTGCAGTGGGCTTTACATACCCACATGACCAGGATGTTTGTGGATAAAAGTAAACCTTGAAAATGATACTGGCAGTCATTTCAGTGTTCAATTTACATCATATTTACATAATTTAAATGTTCATCATCTCACTCACTCCTTATTGGCCACCATGTCTTCTTCTGCAATATCTTGAACTTTGCTAAAATAAAAAGGATTATGTCATTTCAAAGAAAACTAAAGAGTAAAATTCACTATGGGAGCAGTGCTCATACAATTTTATATATATATATATTTTTTTTTAAATTGGTGTTTAAAGTCGCTTTCCAGAATCTTTCACTAATTATAATATCACGACTTGTCAATTTAGGGCAGGAGGAAACCCGCAACATCTGTAGCACTGAATGTTGCAGTAAACCTGCGAGCACGGGCTGGTACTGACAAGACCAAGGATGATAACTGCATTGCCACTCTACAGTCAGTGCATCCTATCAATATCGCATCAGAAAAGTAACTTTGACGAACATTGATGCCAGGATTTGAACCTGGAACCTTTGGCTCCGAAGTCCAACGTTCTACCATTCTACTACATCCTGTCCCGTGCTCATACAAGCCAAGCCATTCCTATGCATTTACCGTAATAAAAATGTTACAGTAAACACGCGAGCACTGGCTGGTAGTAACAGATCAAGGATGTTAACTGTATTGCCACTCTACAGACAGCTCATCCTGTCAATATTGCGTCAGAAAAGAGAGCAATGATGCTCGGGACGGGATTTTAACCCAGGACTCTTTGCTCCAAAGACGAAGTTGTTCCTACCTAAGATAGTACAGCATGAGTTTTGTGATGACCGATGGGTTCCGAGTGGCAGACAATAGGTGCTTGGTACTGGCCATCCACGCCACATGGGTGGAGTCTCCGCCAGAGTGACACCGCTCCTGCCAATCAACCAAAAGACAGCGTTAACTTTCAAAATAACACACAGCAAATAATTATTTAAATATAAAAATAAATACCATTCAACATTATTAATGGATTCATTTATTGACTATTAAAATCATTGCAGATTTATTTCACCCATGTGACAAAAAGATAATTCCTGGATGGGCATGTACATTGTGCCTTGCTCCAGAGAAGATTAGAAAATAATTCTAAAAGATGACAAACCATACAACAGTTCGAGAGTCGAGTGAATTTTTGTTTTACGTTGCAGTTGGAATCTTTCACCTATACATGGTGAAGTAGTTCCAGAAAGTGCAAATGAAACAGGGGATGATGCCGATCAACCTGGGGTTCGAACCTGAATTGCTGGATTTTTAGTAGTCCAACGCTCTACCGACTGAGCCAAAAGCTGCGTTTTTTTTTCCTTAGCCGGCTAACTGTTGTCTGGTTCGAGAGTATGGCGACATCACGTTTTGTTTTGCACGCCAAAATAACATGGCGGACCTGGCTCAGTCTACTCAGTACCAAATGGTTTTCGGCCAGCCCAGTCTAGAAATGCTAATCGGTTGCAAGAGTATGTGATATGCACGCGCAAAGAGGCTAGAAATCCTAGCTTGCCTAAAGGGGTAACCCCGCTGGGCAAGACCAGTAGGAGCATCTTATATCACACCCGGCTACATTCTCCCCCTCTACATGGTGACTCGTCCTCGAGTCACTAACCCAGCCACCGAGGAGCTAGGAATTCTCTGTGGGATAATTTAGCGAGAACATACCACCGGGAACAACTCGAATACACATTGGGCGTTTTGAAACATAGGATCATGCCGATCACCCTGGGATTCGAACCTGAGTTGCTGGATTGTGTCCAACGCTCTACTGACTGAGCCAAAGGGGTAACCCCGCTGGCCCAGACCAGTAGGAGCATCTTATATAGAACGGCTACACAAACACCTTCGTCGCAAATGGGTGAAAGATTCCCGCAGCGACGTTAAACTCTATATTCACTCACTCACACAAACACCTAAAAGATGTAAAACTAGGGCTGTATACCGGTACTCGGTATACCGAAAGTACCGGTCCGTAATCTCGGAACCGAACCGAACCGAAATGATGAAACGCATTTCGATCTTTTTTTCGGTTCCATGAATT
>JAVCKX010131900.1:0-10151 GCA_034780695.1 Lepetodrilus gordensis
ATATATTTACTTTCAAGTAAAATAAGTATGACCCAAACTGTGTCTATATGCAAACTGTGTCTATATGCCTTTAAATTGCATAGCTTACCTTTCAAGTGAACTAAATAAATAAATAAACTCGTTCTGGATTTCTTGAAGATTTGACTTTTCATCTGACAGTTTGAGTCTGTCCGGCTTTTTTTTCGTTAGTTGTCGCTTTGGATTGGTAAAATTGAACTCCAGGTTCTCAAACATACGAGTGCTTCGTACAATGTTTAGCGCACGTGCAGGTTTCTTTGTCGTTGATGATAATGGCTTGATGGTACGCGTGTTCAATCTTGGTGGCGCTGTAGTTAACCGTAATGGCTTGGTTCGACTCTTGGTTGTGGTTGGAGTATTGGTGGTTGACCCTCTGGTGGTTGGCACTTGATTCTGAGTTAATTTGCCTTGCTGAAAACGAATACAATAATATAGAATGAAAATATAGTAAAACATTTTCTTATTCGACTCTACTGTACAGGTATTAGTATTCGTATTAGTATTTGTATCAATAGAAGTTACTGCTTAATGATACTAATGGTATTATTATTATTATTATTATTATTATTATTATATGACTATTTGTAATTCTTCGTCAGTGAACATATAATTCTAAATTTCATTCTGAAAATGTACATTATTCAAATATTAAAACTGATTTTCTAACCTTTTTCAACGACTCAATAACTTTCTTTGGGTCAATCCTGGATAGAAAATCCTTCCACTTCTTCCCGCCAAGATCCTGTAAGGATTTCCGGACTGGGTTCACGTTACAGATGGTTACAGCAGGGAAGCGGTGATCGCTGAAACCCAGGTCTACCTTGGTCTGTTTCGGGTGTGCATTGAATGACTTGAACAGTACGAATAAATGGAGGACCATTAGAGTGAGAGCAGTGAGAAATACAAAGCTCCAGATACATTTGGCGTACCAAGTCTTGGAGACGTTGATGTATGGCACCCCTTGCATAGACGTCCTCTCTGCAAAACGTACACACACTCTTTTAAACGTCTTTCGTTGGGCGCCATCGGCGTATTCCTCTGCGGAGGGATTTGGTGGACGGTCATCCGTATATTGACGTCCATCCGGAATCTTACCAGTGTGCGGGAACTCCTGAGGTATAGACACAGGTGCTGAGTATTTAGATTCCATTTAGCTTCAGTAATTCGTTCTAAAAGTCTCTAGACCTGCGTTTCATTAAAGGGTCGAGCTCAGATCTTAGTCCAGTGGCAGAGGAGAAGAAGAAGAAAACAGCAAATGATTACGTATGGAAAATGCAGCTAAACGTATTATGCAGGTACTTGTTCAAAGGACATAGATTAAATACCCATCTGCCGTCGACTGTCATAGAACGGGTGTTCCTACAGGACCTTCATGTCATTGTCCACCGAGAGATATATATATAGGACCATTGAACGTGTTGTAACAGGACGCAAGAAGTAGGCCTAATTTTATTTCGATGTATTATTTGTCATTGAAATTAAAGGTGATAGAGAGTACGAAATATGTCCACTATTTGGGACACGTAAATATCATCGCATATAATGGTTGAAATACTCCCACACATACGCGACTCTAACAATATATCTATCGTGTATGGCCATCATTCTAACCTCATTGGTTAGGACCTGCTTGTTTGGTCATATATGTTTCAATAGATGTGTGCATAGTGGATGGGAAGGGCAATACTAGCTGTAATGTTTCGTTGGCCGAATTTAACAGGAGCATCACTTCCGCCTTAGTCCTCATCAGTGGTACACACGGACCCAGACGTATATTTTTGTGTGATAACTTTTGATCGGCTTATTATTTCTTGCTGTCCTTTTAGGTAGTTATCACCTACATATATGTTACCATCATGGCCAAATATGTTTTGATTTGGTCCATACATAAAACAAATATATTCAATTTTCCATTGGGGGTACGCATGTACCCTACTGCAATTTGAGTACATAAGGATAGATTCCCAGTGTCGTTATCACGATTTCACTTCCATGCACGATTGACAAAGGTTACTACAGTTGCCAATCAAACAAACAAAATCAGATTAACATATTATTTCCAATTCGTAAAATGTCATAGAACTAATCAGTGACATATTGTTGGAAACTATTCTGTAAAGTAGTATAGGTCTGTGTCATGAATAGTTGGTGGTAATAATTATATGATATTCAACTGTATTTGAGTAGGCTAGTCGCGTATGGGTGAAATACAATGGTACAATCGCCCCGTTTCACGACGGTGTCCTAACTAGTTAGGAACTCCTAACCAGAGTTATCACCTCCTATTTAAGGTGTTTCACCACACAAGTCATATCCCTTCTTCAATCGTCATCTAACTTAGGAGGTGATATGCTGGGTCATAACTTTAGGAGGCCGTCGTGAAACGGGGGCCTGAAGAACAAATTAAAGCTGACATCCCTGATGAAATGTTTGCGAGTCGCGAAGAAAGGCAGAACTATAATCTGTTTTTGGATGTGCCTGTCGACCTTCCATTGCTGCATACGTAGGCAACGTGAAGTTGCCGCATACGTATACAATGTTGTCATCATGCTTTCATCCATGTATCATGATCAGACTGTCGAAGGTGAAGCTTACAAGCCTAAAATAAGTATCCACTACAATGATCCCAAGCTATTCATTAAGACAATGATTTAATTAAATTTAAATAGTTCTAAACCAAAACATCGCTGTTTGTTTGTTTCTTTAGTTGATAGATACATTCTTCACGTCTCAAAATAATATGGGGGCGTATTAGGCTAAGGGTATACGCTAGCATATATACGGCCAGTTATTCTGGACTTGTGCATGAAATGCAAATACATTCACATTCACTTATAGCTATCACCTTTCTATAGTTCAATAGGACGGTCGACCTACTATATGCGTCAATGTATGTCTTTAACCCCCTCCCTGCTGGATTAAGTGCATGTACTGTTCTTTAGGGCATATCCGATTGCCTCCAGCATAGATAGAGTTAAAGTGTGTACATAAGTGTTATTTAAAAGAAACAGTAAACAGAATGAGCAACTAATTATAGCTGCCGTTTCGCATTGTACCACAGACGCCTGTCACATAAATTAATGTTAAACACTTGCAATTTATAACAGTTATGACTAAAATACCGTTAAAGTGAATTCATAGCGTAAATCTAAAATATATTTATTTACAAAATATAAGTAAAAGAATGATACAGCTGGGTTATTCTAAACTAAGCTTAACCATTTTGTTTTTGTTATGATGACAGATGGATATTATTAATTTATCCCAAATCATATTCCAAATTAAATCAGTAAATCACTGACAGCACTATTAATCACGACAAATACTTTACCATACATGTCAATAACTGCCTACGACTGTATCATCATGCAATGTCAAATACATCGTTTAGTATACTAATATAATATGTTGATTAAATCAAAGAGATTGCTTTCGGGAATACAATATCCAACAATTAAATGGATATCCAGTTGTAACATACATTAATTAGCGCAACAATCTCACAGTGACAGTAATATTTGATTGTGCGCGAAAACAACAATCAAATCTATTTTAGTTCATATATTCCCATTGACCACTATATCAGTTAATTATTTATGATAAATGCTAGTTACGACCCTCGGTAGACTATTTCCGGGTTTAAAATTTACAAATAATTGCATAAGCGGTATAATCACAAATACCATGACGTCGAGAAATCATGGTAAGATAATTGATAGATGAATCGATATCATGTTGGCAGTAAATACCACTCAACCGACAAATTATGTATCCCGCCATCTATCACTTAACTATACTGATGGTAAAATTGTTTGTCAGATGCCTAACTTAATGTATAGTATTTATTGGAATAAATTATGTTTTAATGTCTACCGTTTAGAACTTTGACATTTGAGGGTTACTTGCCACAGGTACATGTACATTTTAATAAATTGAAAAGTAAGCATGTTTTGTTTTGTTGAAACTTAGGTTGTTCTGTAAAAAAAAAAACATATTGCATAAAATGTTACGAAAAATGTTAGAAAACGTAGAGTATCTTGTTGGAAAACGTTTATTAGTGTTTCATTATGTCAACCGTTCAACAATTTAACCATTAATTACACTATTCCACTGTAACCACCTCAGCTCCAAAACAGTTCTTGACATCACTGACGCATTGAAACAAATATATTTTTTTCTAGAATGACATCGTCAAATCGCTAAAAGTAATTATGACTTACTGAAATCCTCCTCAAAATATTAGTATTTAAAATGAATATATGTTCCTTCAAATTTTACCGTCAGTATATATGTTGGAATTAACCATACCTGGCCAGACGGTTGTGATGCATTTTATCAAATAATGATGTAATTATGTCCTTTTTCTGTTAGATATAATCATATGAATATTAGTTTTATGAAAGGAATCGCGACGGCGTAGTATATTATATGGATTGACATGTGACATGGTATACAATCATTAATAGGACACAGTGATCAAGCAGGAAGTTGTGCTTTGTCATTTAATTATAGTGGACATACTATATATGAAGTCAGTGTAGATAGGTATTGCCAGAAGAGATTGCCAACAATGTACTGTCGATGAATATGTAACCGATTAAACTTTGTCTTAGTGTTGTCTCCCAGTATGATCAGTACTGTATAACGACGATTTGCTTAATGTGTGGGTATAGCCCGCAACAGCTAATGTTCTAGTGAATTTTGAATAACGCTTTCAGGACCTTCAACAACGCACAAACATCCGCGCACACCTCCTCGGTATACTAACCTTATTGTTCTGGCTATCTATATATGTTTTCATGCTGACATTTTGATGGACATTAGTCTCCCCCATTCTCCTGTAGATTGACCTGTTCTTTACAAATGGAAGTAGTCAGTCTACTCTATATTATATATATTTAACGTACATACAAATAACCCCGTGGCTAATATCAGTCAAACAAGACGTAGAAGTAGATATTAGTATATATACTAAGAGTATGTCTTCGGGCAAATAAACTAATGATTCATAAAGCATTCCTATTGACTGCAACTGTTTCGTAAACAAGTAAATCCCGAATGTATCTATCTATCTATCTATCTGTCTACATATCTATCTCTCTATCTATCTCTTACAACTTTATTTACAAATTATAATTCGATTTCTAGTAGTTGAAATACCTTATTGTTCACATAATTGTAATGCTGTACATGAAAGAACTAAATTATAAATAATGCAGTTCGCTATTTCTTATCAAATGTGGTGGGCTTTTTACACGCCTCTCCTAGATTTTCAGTATATCTATCAATAATAATATTTGCATTGTGCATGTGTAATTGTTTGGTCGTAATTGTATTGTCTGGTCGAACGCTATCCTTATAGTGTTTACATTCGTCATTATCTGTATTGTACAAAGTGTAACGAAAGATTTAACCATACACAAATCAACTGTCTGTATTATAAATTAATGCCCAGCATATCTTTCATTTGTCCAATCATGTGTCATAGTGTGTACGTGTAGCATATATAGATAAGATCTATTTAATGTCGTGTTTCCGTCCAAATAAAATTTAGTACCGTCCAAATAAAATTAAGTTTACATTAAATAGAACATCGTATGCTATTACTATAATATAATGTTTATTGCTTCAGTTTTTCTGTAAATGTGAGATTTAGACTAATGCTTGTGGAAACTAATTATATAAGAGTGGCTGGTAACAATAGATTCAACAGGTGCATTGAATATACCATTACCAAAAGTGTATCTCATCACAACAGTGCATAATTTAGTTATTGGTTGCCATGCCAAGACCCATCCTCGAAAGGACAGGCCATTATGACTACACTCACCTATTTGACGGAGGTTAGTGTAGTCATAATGGTCCGAGTTTTCGAGGATGGCCAAGACCTGGCCACGAGATTACGAAACTTTTTGAGTCCGATTTCATGCTCAAACTCAAAATGTATATGGGTATTTGTGAACAAAACATTGAGTTGAGCATGAGATTGCAATAAAAATGTGTTCACATTCTCGGGGCCAGAAGTGTATTTATCTGTACAGGAAATGCATTTGTATGACCATACCGAGAACATCACTATATTCAGATGTACATTGAGTACGGGTTACCACATCAATATATATAACCTTATATATGTGAGCATGAACTGCCTGGAGTGCATTAATATATACATCAAAGTTATATGCAATTTGTTATTCCTTGTACAAGACGTTGCAGGAAATGTTGGATCAAAATTTGGGTCCAACTCCTTCGACAAGAACTAGCAATTTGCTTTCAAGAACACGTCATGGTAGACACGAAGATATTATCAGGGGCACAAGAACATATATATGTGGCCATACGAAGATAATGTAGTATATCTAGCCGTAAATTCGAAGTCAATAAGCACTTTCACATGGTACAATGAATTGTTTGATCCTGGGTTACAAATTCGGCACTTGAACACAGTGGTATATGAAACACTCTGAAAATGCAAGTTTCACGCAATGCCCAATTGGTTGTCTTGACATTTGATGACGGCATAGCGATCGAGAGGTTATGCTTGTTCGATTGCTGTCTGAGATTCTTCAAATTTTACAAAATTAGGAAGATCTTTTTGTGGACTTGTTGTGTCGAATCTGTCCGGCTGTGGTCAACTGTACAAACAATGTTCTTTAATTTCCATGAAGAATCGCCGTCATGCAATATACTATGTAATCCAAATAACCATCTAAGTCTCAGTAGAAAGCCTTCCTCCTGTACATGTTAAGACGATCCGTTAGAATTCGTCAACTGTACAAACACAGTTCTTCAATTTCCATCAGGAATCACAGTCATGTAATATACCATGCAATCCAAACAAGTGTAGCCGGGTGTGATATAAGATGCTCCTACTGGTCTCGGCCAGAGGGGTTACCCCTTTGGCTCATTCGGTAGAGCGTTTGACTCACAATCCAGCAACTCGGGTTCGAATCCCAGGGTGATCGGCATGATCCAGCGCTGATCAGTAGAAGGCTTTCCTCCTCTGCAAGTTAGACGATCCGTTAGAATTAGTTGTCGAAATCGAGCTGTTCAAGCTTTTCAGTTCTTTGCGTTTGTTTGATTTCGCTGGACGATGGCCTCGACCGCATACCACGAAGAATATCAACTCAGAGAGGAACTGCGCAACTTCCGCAAAGCTTAGAATGGACAGCCCTACCCACAGACCTATGGTGCCTCCAATGTCGGACAGAAACTGAACAATCTGCAACAATCAAGGTATAAATACATCGATCTGCATGTATGCAGTATAGTTCGAAATAAACACGACACAATCTGTCTCATCTGAACGTAAAAATAATTTATTTTTTAATTAGATCATTAATTCCAGTTCAATTGTAATTTGAAAAGCATCGTGAAGAGATAGATAGCATATATTAAGGAGAAAATCTCAGTTTTACCTCATAATCTGGTATTTCTGTAATATTTTCATAATTCAAATCTTCAAAATATATGTTGATTTTCATGAAGTTTCTCCTGAAGAAAGAACGTAAAATATATGTTGGTAATGCAGCTTCCTGTTAATCATGAGAACAATATGCATGTCATGATTTTTCATATTTCCAATCGTTTTGCAATATATGCTTAAACATTACGATGTGGTTTTTTTGGTAACAATTAGTCAATTTTACGAACTAAACGAACATTTTTTTTATTATATACAGTCACTAATCTATACAGAGAAACATTATATAAATAAGTAACGTGTACACAAATATTATGTTAACCAGTTGTTAACTTACATCTTGTCTCTTGGGTCCATTTGTTTATACCTCTCACACTCCGAGTCATTCTTTATTGTACACAGGTGCTCGATGAGTATATCCTGCCAAACAAATGAACACAGTTGATCCGCTATCAAAGTGTCATTACAATGATGCCTATTAAGCTATCCTTACAACGTAGCATGCTAATGAGCACTGTTTTGTAATGTCTCATATATATTATTATTATTATTATTATTATTATTATTATTATTATTATTATTATTATTATACACATTTATATAGCGCAAATATCCAGAATAACTGCTCAAATGCGCGTATTAGCCCGGTCAACGGATATGTGGACTCAATTCCTTCTCAACTCCCTGAGGAGTATACAACCCAAGCTGCCATTCAAGACGCATCAAGGTTATGATTAACATGTCCATCTCATATAGTTCCAAAGACTACAGTTGTACAGTTAAAAGCTTCTTTTCTTTTCTTTTTCTTTGTATTACTCGTATTTGTTTTGAAAGGCATTTACCAATAGTATAGTCTTTTATAACTGTTGCCAGGGATTGTTAATTTGTGTTTAGCTATAACGTTTACAAAACCTATTTCCAGTACAGCGGTGGTCAGCATTTCGGGGTCTATTTTAACTGAATTGGTTTTGTGTTCCAATTAGTGTTCATATTATGTACCAACTATTGCATGGTATTTGCGTACAAAGACTATATATAGAAGTATACTTGAGGTTGATCCCATACACAGAGCGCTCCTAGACCAACATAATATACAATACTTATAACTGTGTTAATTTGCATCCGATAGGTGTAGCTTTTTTTTATCACATATGCACTATTTTCCCACAGATAAGTATGTTATTGTTGCCGATATGACGTTTTTATTGCCGATAGGAAGTGCATGATATCGACCTGTGGGTTATATCATCTGTACTGAATGATAGTTAGATAAATAGCAGCATTAATACATTATCCTGGAAATAATATTGCGCCATGGGACTACTTTTGAGAGTTGACGGTACGTTAAAGTAAAAGTACACCATTATTATGTATAAGCTACACAGAGATATGGGTGGATTCTGCAATATTTGCTGACACACTGGGGACCATAATTTGGAAGTAACATAAAATCATAGATTACCATGCATAAAAAAGTACAACCGTTAAAAGCCAGCTCACTTTATTATCACATTCTCTAAAATACTGGATACTGTTCCAAATTTGTTTTAAGTCCTCTCTAGTGGAATACACATTAATGTGTATTCCCAGCAGGGAAAGGGTTAAAGACTTGACAAAACAGTATTTATTTACTAGTGAAACTGGACGTCGTATAAACTAGTGACGCAATATTTATAATAGACACAACAACTACTACAATATACGAAAAGTAAAATAGTATTTAAAGGATAGTTTAAGGGTATTAAATAACAAGTAAAAAAATAATGATATAATAAATATCATTATTATTTTACTTGTTATTTAATACCAGAAATAAATGGGATTATAGGAAGGGCTTACAGAATTTCCGGACAATAGTATTTGCACAATAGATAAATAGAATTAATTGTTCAATAAAGACTATACGGACTTACATAAATATAATTCATAGTGGCATTAATACTTACTGTATACTCATCGGATGGCCATGTTCTAGTGTGTGTAACCCTCTGATACACAGTCTCGCTGAAACCATACCACATTTTAATAATGTATATATGTTACAGTTAATCTGTATAATCAGGTGATATGTATATTACCTGATTTTTTTCAGCTAATAAGTATATTACCTGTTTCACTCGGGTAATATGTATATTAGCTAAAAAAGTCAGGTAATATACATAGTACCTGAAATATACTTCACTAATTTATACAGATTACCTGAAAGTCTTTAGATCAATGTAGACAAAGCTTTCAGTTCAAAACAAGTCTTTTGACTTTGAGGCATAATATCACAGTTGATTGACCTGTATAATGGACAAACGAATTTCGATCTGAGACTAATTACGCTCGAATTATCCACCCAAAAGTTACTATTTACTTATGTACTTAGTCCCCAGTACTCAATAGTTATCAACATATTAATATGTTATATGAATATAGGGAACGTTCCGCTATTTATTTTGTCTATGAACTACTGGAAATATGGACTATCCCACTACACTCGATGAGATAAACATGGTATTCGAGAAAAAATATTGAATATCCTCTATATATTCTGTACTAATAGACTTTATTACCCCCAGCGTGATGTTTCAAAGTGTGATGTATCGAAACGATATCCACCTAGTAGGACGTATCAGCTTCTAGCGTTCCCATTGGTTGAAAGCATGTCCAGGACTACTTTTGGTAGTACTCGACACGATCGATAGTTATATATAACAACAACAAC
>JAVCKX010131911.1:0-10150 GCA_034780695.1 Lepetodrilus gordensis
GTGTGTGTGTGTGTGTGTGTGTGTGTGTGTGTGTGTGTGTGTGTGTGTGTGTGTGTGTGTGTGTGTGTGTGTGTTTCCATCACATGTTACATGATCACATATAAAGATACCCCGTTTACTATTTGTTATGGCACCCTATGTCAGTGTATATAGGGTGCCATAATAGATAGCAAAATATTAAACGGGGCATCTTATAGCTACAGTTCTGCAGCTAGTATTTATTATGTTATCAATATACAATGGGCGTGTACCTGCTCGGGGCATTACAGTCTCACAAAATAAAACAAACAATGTAACAAGCTTAAATTGTATTTACATTAGACTTTCAATAGATGGCATACGCACCATTTACTTTCTTGCAAATCTGCATTAACGTAATCTGTGATAGAACTTGAGTCCTTATCACAGTCCCAATTAAAATGAACATCGCAGTAGTTGGCCATAATCTTAGTGACGATTACTAAAGCAGTGTAACTAAACTGTTCAAGTTGGCACGTAATAATCACATGTAATTCATGTTAATTATCCATTTCAATACTAAGCTTTTGTCCAAATTCCGTTACGACTGTATTTTGACGTCACTGTCTACGAAATTCACATGTTTTTGTGATGAAAACCGTCATAAATAAGGAACCGGAAGTTAGAACCTTTCTGTAACTTTAACGCGAAAGAGTATCCAAAGGGAGAACTCAATTCTAAAAACGAAATTTATCTAATATCATAAAGCATTAAAACAATAATATTTTCAGATAACTTATACGTAGAATATGTATTTAAAGTCAATGTCAAAGATTTATGGTCAATTTTAATAATATACTTATAGATTTAGACGTGAGCAAATAAATATTTTTCCTACAAATAAGTTGTCCCCCTGCTCCAAAATGTCAAAAGAAAACATGCCACCGGAATCTAAATCTAAATTCAAGGAACTGTTTGAAATGAAAGAACCTGGAGTTCGGAAAATGGACGCTACATCAGTGTTTAGAGCGGTTAACTTTGAACTGTATGCTCGCCCTGTAAGTATTTTCTTTAATAAAGCGAAAGTGTCGTCAGCTTTTACAGGTGCTGAGTTTTCGTGGGGTTTACTTGGTTCTGTATCATTACAACAATGCAGCTGAGCTACGTAACCCATCACAAGCATGAACGTTTAGTTTAACTGCTAATTTGTAATGGTTTTATTATAATTTAAAATTATTATTATATTTACTAAATTAATTATCATGGTTAGAACAACACAACTTGTAAAATAATTATACTATCACTCAGATGAGAATAACATTTACAGAACAGCATGCATTTTGTTTGTATCTGACACGACATAATATCTCATCCTCAGAATATTTATTTATTCTTATTCTTTGTTGCAGAACAAAGTTGTGATGTTTACTGGCCTGGCAGCTTTTCTCACATGCGTCGGTTACATGTTTTACATGAAGAATAGCGACGAGAAAAATAACACTTATGCTGCTATGAACCCTGATGGAACACTTTCCACAAGAAAGAGGGTGTCAAAATGGGACTAGCATCGAAACTACATTTGGACACCAGGCTGTATGGAAGACTGTTCTGGAATGAATCAAGATATGCACCATTATATTACTGTAGCAGGAGATGGCAAATGTTGCGATAAGATTTGATTTATACTGAGACAAGTGGTACAAAGAATGTCGAAGAGTGAAATGTTAACCTTCTAACTGCTGTAGGCAACCAGAGATGCCACAAAGAGAATGAACAAATGTGTAAAATATTATTTGTATGATTGTGTGATTTTTGTCTACTGGTACTAGTACTGGAATATTAGAAAAGAATAATATATTAGATATTAGGAAGTGATGAACATTTATGGATCATGTGAAGTGTGATATTTTGTGTCAGACGTTTTAGTTTGTGTAATAATTATAACACTAACAAATCTCAATTTAACATGAGAAGAGAATGCTGTATATTATTTACATTAGAAACTTTTAATGTAGATCTTGGATGTATATACAATATGTAAGACTCTTTCTGTGTTGTGTTTTTTCTTCCCATGATATAGGTTAATGTTTTAGTATATTGGCCCGGGTAATATTCATAATAATATATGTCAACTGGTGACTAGTTCTGAAATGATATTCCATGTTATTGAGGATAGTAATTAAGCCTGAAAGACAGTAAAAAAAACCTGTTTTGTTATTTTATTTATTATGCAAGTAACTTGAAAATACCTGTTCACACAGCAGAGAATGGGTACCCAGTAGGATGACATGGATATGTGAATGATAAACATTTAGCACATTGAAAGGCAGCTTGGCCCAATGGATTGTATTCTCCCCATGGTGTTGAGAAGGAAAATGAGCACACTGATTCATTTACTTGGGTAATACTGTAATCTACATGTTTATTCTTCATTATTGTAAGCTTAGTATGTGCATAAATCACTATTCAACCCAAACAGTTTGACATAATACTAGTAGTTGAAAGGGTAGTAAAATCACTTCTCAAATGTTGTTCAATACAGTATAGGTGATGCGCTATCGATGGTTCGGTGTCAGCGATTGATCGCTCTGCGCTTATAATAGATCCATCTTTGGGTTACCATCGGTTGATGGTGCAAAGTTCCAAAGATGGACACTTTTCACTTTGGGACATTCAGTAAGATGGTAGTACAAAATACAATGAATTCGTCGATGCCGATGGCACAAGCATCCTAACCTAGACCTGGGTATCGTTTCTAGTGGCTGTCATATCCACGCGTAAGTGCCTGGGACTCGAAACGTTCTTACGATCGTACGACAATCTTAACGATTCTCATAGTATGGGTAAGAAGTTCGTAAAAACGTTTCGAGAATAATGCAAATTACAGACATACTGGTATACATAATCTGAAATGCATGACCATTGGCTACCTAACATCCGTCACTGAAGTAGACAAATAGGTAAATATAAAGACTTTGTATTTATTCCAACAACATACACATCTGTCTAATGCCCCGTTAACCCTCTCCCTGCTGGAGACATCCGGGGATGCCCTAACGAGCGGTGTCTATGCCTAATCCAGCAGGGAAAAGGTTAGTGATTGATGCACTTGCGATAACGTTGATGGATTTGGACGTAGCCTACTATTATGTTAAACCAAATGTCATCACCAAAACGATACTGAAATGGGCGTAAAACACAAAGCAAACAAACTGTTGGAACTGACAAGTGAGTATTCACATTGAAGTCGGTTTGCAAATTAACCACAGTAGTTCTATATATATATTGGCTAATTACACTCGCAGATGTATCATTTAGCTACTATTGCAACGACTGTTTCAGGGTTAAAGTTGTCAAGGTTAGTGGCCGGTCCCATAATTATAATAGCCTATATAGCCTAGCTATACGATCTGCAAAATACTTCAATTGTAGTTTAATACTAGTAGACCTATTTACATTTTGTCACCATTTGACATCGTAATATTATTCAACTCTTTGAAAGAGAGCTACAAATCTACAATTTGCAACGACGCAGCCGACATACAGCAAACTATTATAATTGATAGTCTTTTTATCCACTGTTGAAATGTATGTAAAACACCAAAATGCTCCCAAAATGTTAAACTGTATGTTTCCGGATCCTTGACTGACCTTAGAAATGCATACAACTGTCAAATCTAAAGAGAATACTATATAGAGAAACATTCATTGAGAAAATGTACCTCCGCGAGGTCGCTTCGACCGTTATCGTGGGGGTTGAATGGCCCCGCCTTCACACGCTAGTACCCCACAAAGACTTCGGCACCATAAACCACCCCGAATGCGGCAATGAAATTATTATACACTACCGGCATAAATAGTTCAACGAAAAATACACAGAATGAATAGAATCCCTTTAGCCCGCCCACTTGGGGCTTTGTGTTGTATTAAATAGATTTACAGGAGTAAATTCAATTAAATGTATTTGTTCTGACAGGGAATATCGTTAGTTTACGAGTAGCCTAATGTAGACTACTGAAAAGAGATAGAATTTGGAAATGTCATAATGTTGGTGTAATTTATCTTTACTTTGATTTGATTACATTAATAGAGTGTTTAATCATTTGAAAAGCTTTCACGATTTGTATACAACATTTTCTATTTATAAAGGAATAATACCTGCCATTAGGCCTAATGCTCAGTGTAGCATGTCGGTTACATTTCAATGTTTAATTCATAATTTTATAAATAGATCTAGTTCAAGCCAACACTTCTGAAACGCAATTCTACTCTAAATTGTAATTTTCAAGTTTTGTAATGATTACATTTACCCAGGTAGCGTATTGGCGTTATATCGACGTCCTTAGATAAACAATACGTCAATTCATATCGGCTATATATGTCACATTTAGGTAAAATACATATTATCATCTGATATCTACTGCAAAAGGAAATAAACGTGTTCGCTAGATAAATACAAAAATACTGCTTTTTGTTAGCAGGTGACCCCGATACCTGGATCACGTGACTAAGCAGACGACACATGGGCCAGACGACATAACTACTGAACGACTGTGGGAAAATATAACTCGAATGAGCTGTCTGGAAGTTCGACGGCAGACGATTCATAATGTTTAGGATTAATCTATGTGTGGTTTTTGCGATTGGATGCGTACTTGTGTTACTTTTCACGGATGTTATCGAAAGTAGAGGAATAGGAAAGAAAGTACGAGGTGGAAAAGACATTGCCACGTTCGGTGATAATGTTGGTGTACGTATAAAGAGTCATGCAGTAAAGGTTGAAAGTACAAAACAAGTCGAATGCCTAGTAGGGCAAGGTAAGTTCATAATTAAATTATGTCATTAATATTCTTCCAGTGTACGAAACACATAAAACCGCCATGCCACTATCGACTACTGAACCTAACATTCGTTTGATGATCAACAACACTCATGATTGACCCGTTATAATGGAGAGAGAAAAAAATACATTTTTATTAATAAACCTCAAAAGCTATATTTAATGTTTTGATAAAACACCTAACAGCATATAGCTGCAGTGTAAACATTCAACTTGCAATCTACAGTATACGTCTTTGCAGTAAAGTAGGACTATAATTATGCAATTGCAAGTACACACGGTATTTTGCTCTTGTCACAAAACTATTCATCAATGACTCGGTTGAAAAGCATATTTAAAATTAGAAAGTATACCTGAGAGATAAGCTTATAGGTCAGGAAAAGGGTTAACAGTATGTTTTTACTGAATCGCCAGAAGATGTATTTACCCTATAAACACATAGGCTACATGTACAGCCATCTTTTTCGGTTATCTGTTTCACTCCGAGTCTTACCTATAGATCATACCATGGGGCTATACTAGACTAGATTCGTTTATGTGTTATACCGAAACAAACATTACTAGTAACATATTTTATATTGACAGTTGCTTCTTCTCCTATTTTTTTACCAGCCATACTCAATTTGTACCCCTGAAATATACAAATAACACAATTGCGAAAAATAAAAGTGAACGTGTAACCTATGTCTATTGGAATTCAAATATTGGTGCTATTCCGAGTATTCGTCATGTGGACATAGCTCAAAACACATAATGTACGTCAATATTACGTTAAACATTAGACTGGTTGCATTCACACTACCTTTATTGAAATGCTTCTTCAAGTCTTTGAAGTCTATCTCTATACTAAAAGTGGTATTAACTTGCTATATTACAAATGTATGCCTTATGGATACAACCCTCTCCATGCTAAAGGCAACCGGAGATGCCCTAAATACAGCTTGTCAGCGCGTACCTGTGCCTAATACAGCAAGGAGATTGTTAAATGTATCGATACGATTCCATATAGACTAGTTATTTTATTTTATTTTCAAAGTTATTCTACATGTATGACACTGGCTATCCAACGTTTGGATTGCATCGCTAGTTTGAAAAATAAACTTCCTCTTTACGTATATATTTACATATTGCATACTGTTACCGTTGAAAAGTGCCTATCCTTTCTGGCCTACATCCTTCAGTATTCAGTTAAAATTTCACAATGTGTAGGACGAGCGAATGACTGTTAACAATCACGTGGAACGCAATATGTTTAATGCATTTCTTTTGTGAATATACTTACCGAATTATGTATACAGTGACACAAGAGGATGTAATAAATAGTTATAGTCAGGTATTTACGTTATAACAATAAATCACGTGTTGTGCACATTGTCAAATGTATGTATTGATTCGGGGTAATAAAAGAAACACAACAACAAAAAGCATAGAACTTTATAATTACTATATCAAGCTTGACAAATCATGATCAGTACGACTGATTTATAGAGGAGCGAAAGTGTTGAGTTTTGTATCCTCCCGGCTACTTGTTAAAGTCAACAGATATGCAGTATAGGAGGGTAAGGAGGCAGGGTCGTGTTTAACGTGGGACAACAACCGAACAACTCCATGTTGACAAAGTTCTTTGACTATCCCCAAGTCGGGCCAACCTCACGTAAAGAAGATTCCTTCCTCTTCGACACTGCTAGTCTGTCGACTCGTCGTCAGATCACCCGATCACGTGACAGGATCACCCCATCGCGTACATTCAACGTCGTTTAGACATGCGACTCGACAACGAGGAAGAACCCTAGATATGGTTTGACGTGGTCGTTGATTGATTAAAGGACGGTCAACTTCTACGATATTATGATAGTGAATCCACGGTCAAAGAATAATTGCTTCTTTGTTTTCCGTCATGTTATAACAGTTATCATTAATATAAGCCATGCATATTATATGTGACATACATGTTCTGACCTCAATTAAGACAAGATCTATGACATGTATTTTTGCAAGTATTGGGCTCACTGATTTTTACCTCCACCTGCCATTTTACCAATAGTCTACAAGGACCTTTGCCCTTCCACTAAACAGTCCTAAGTGGTGGATATGGCCACATACAGAGACGTGATGGAATAGTATACGTGTACATTTTACGTAGATGTCCTTTTGATAGTGGCATGATAGTGGCATGGCACGCCCAGTCATAAAATGGTTGTAATATAGGCCTACTATACCCAGCGTCTAATAATGTTTTTAAACATGCTAAACAATTGATTAAAAGGAACTTGTTCTGGCACCGTAGAAATCCTTTAAGCGAAATACATTCAATAGTTAGTTGCTTGGTTGGTTGATTTGGGGTTTAAAGTCACTTTCAAGACTATTTCACTCATATCATGGCTTGCATGCATGCTTATGTACTACTTGTGAGTATTTCAATGACGTAGTGGCGATCATATTGTTGCAACCGGAGTACGTTAAGATCCGCAAGCCACTAGTCTGGATTTCAACCAGTTTTGGTAGTGCTAGCTCACTTGGAATATCATGCCGCAGATAGAACATGTTCCAGAGCTGTAGGCCTACACTAGTTTCATTGACTATCTCTGCTATTATTTCATATTGTGGTATAACCTGTGGATGTCTGATATACATGTATAGGGTCTAATGTAGTAGTAAAGTTCTATAATATGCCACCCACCTTGCTAATACAATTTGGATATTTTCCTTCAAAATAAGGCCAAGTTTGAGAATCTCATTGTAAAAACAACCACACAATTCTCCTTTGTTGCGAGGTACACAATGGATTAAATACGTTTGGTAGAGTTACTTGTGAAATGCGTAACACATTATGGGAGCATTGTCAACGGACACTGAAACCTGGGTCTCCTTTCACGAAGCTCTCTTATCCACTAAGAGACCATCACGTTTACCGATAGCAAAGAGAGCTTTGTGAAAGGACACCCATGGCTACGAAACTGTTCTGAGTACGATTTCATGCTCAACTCAAAGGTTTGTTCATAAATCCCCATATAAAAGCTGAGCTTGAGCATGAAATCGTACTCAAAGTAGTAGTGGTAGTAGTAGTAGTAGTAGTAGTAGTAGTAGTAGTAGTAGTAGTAGTAGTAGTAGTAGTAGTAGTAGTAGTAGTAGTGTATGGTACGTGTGGTAAGCTTGAATGTCTTCTCCACCTGCACTCTAAAGTAAAGTGTTCTGTTCCTGAACACTTACAGAACACATAGACGTAACACTTATAGAACGCCGTCCATGTGTTCTGAATATCAGAATACGTGTGTTCCAACATAGACGTTGTGTATTCTACTATAGAACACTTCAGGTGTTCTACATGTGTTCCAACTTGGAACATTGGTGTTCTGTATTTGAGAACAGTAATGTAGGTTGTCATGTGAATTATATAGGAAGCACGTCAACTACACCGATGTTTGAGATCAGTCCATCTATCTCAAAGAACGGTGGTCATTGATGAACCACCTATAGTCACCCACCCACCCCACCCACACCTATCTGTGCCATGCACTCAGAGCTTGCCCTGGTGAGCGTGACCAAACAACATAAACCGTAAGATACTTTAGTTATTGATTGCGGTGTTCAGTCCAGTGGCTATTCTAAGTCCACGATATACTCATTGTACCACGTTACCGAACAAATACCCGTACATAATATAGGAAATGGTTCAAGAGTTAAAACTGTTTTATTTGATTTGGCTCCAAAGTTCTATTTTTATTTTATGAGAAAAATATATATAGTATATAAGAATGAATGAATGAACGTCTGTGTCGCTATATGCCCATTGATACCAAATTGATAGATTGATAGAGTGTGTGTGTGTTTGTGTGTGTGTGTGTGTGTGTGTGTGTGTGTGTGTGTGTGTGTGTGTGCATGCGTGCGTGCATGGCGTATACTAACACATTTCCGTTGCCGTGACAGTATGAATCAATATTGCACTGATTCCAATGGTAATTAATAATAACGAATGACCCTCACCATTGCTATGTGATACATCCATTCGCTATCATATAGGTGGACATTGTTGTCCTTCACGATGTGCCAATTAATTTGAACACACATGTAGGCCTAGATGAAAATCTCGCGCTGTTGTATTACTCAACAAATACCTTGACGTACGTGAAACATTTTAATTTCTCATTCATAAACGTTTTCATTATTCTCAATCCTCGAAACACCGGCTATTATGACTAGGCTACTTAACATCCGTCAAATGTCCGGGCTTCGATGATATATGCTCATGAATATGAAAATCTCAATATATACCGGATCAGATACGATGCCAGATTACTTGCGCATGTCAACCATGGCTGTATCTAATTCTGTCATATCTCAAAATTAACATAGTATTCGCCTGGATATAATCAAATTGAATTTTCAATTTCAAGGCAAACCAAAAAATACAAAAACACCAAAAAAAATACTTCGCTCTTGCTAACCCGTGCTATCTGGCGCTCGTGGCAACAGTTGACTGGCAATGGACCTGCCTCGACTGTAACGCTGTTACGACGGGAAGGTTAAACCACATGAGCATGATATGATGTTAACTCGGTTATTAACAGTTAACATGCATCGCCTGCATGCGGAATATTTCTGTCAACTGCATCATTGTTTCTTTCATCAAAATTCCCTTGACAATTGACGTGCAAGTCTAGTTTTACATCAGAATATTTATTCACATTCCGGTTAATTTAATCCGGTATTGGTTCAGCTCGACTATAAGAAACGACGGTGAAAAAGCCAGGTTTGTTCTCAAAAGCTGGGTTTAAAAAACATTAAAATCGATAGGCGCATGCAGTTTAAAAAAGGCATGTGCTTCCTCGGCAGCAGAAACAGCCAGCAAATGTTCGTCTTTCTGAAAAATAATGTAATTATGCTTAAAACCGATTCTTTATAGGAGAAAACCAGGATATGATGAGTTCATTCAATTCATGCATACATGTCCATTGTGAAAATCAAACGATTATATAGAAATATTAAACTGCTAATCATATCTTCTCATTTATAATTAACACCAGAATGAAACGCAACATATTACATAGTATATACCCCTATTCTTCTTCGTTCAACCGAGCTTTATTACAGAAAGATAAGCATTGCCTTTTTTAGGCAGTATATATCTCGAATAAGCGAACGTGTTGACGGAAAATAAAAACTACATTCGATTGGTTCTCTATGAAAGTTGGCTATATCCCACAGTGGTATAGTAACTTATTGTGTTATGTAATGTAATGGTAGTATCCACAGGTAATCAGCTAATATGAATTACATTAGTATAATGTAGGAGAGAGAGAGAGAGAGAGAGAGAGAGAGAGAGAGAGAGAGAGAGAGAGAGAGAGAGAGAGA
>JAVCKX010131922.1:0-10149 GCA_034780695.1 Lepetodrilus gordensis
TCAACACTGGTACTCTGGTAACACAGGCAGTATAGATTCTCAACACTGGTACTCTGGTAACACAGGCAGTATAGATTCTCAACACGGGTACTCTGGTAACACAAGCAGTATAGATTCTCAACACTGGTACTCTGGTAACACAGGCAGTATAGATTCTCAACACGGGTACTCTGGTAACACAAGCAGTATAGATTCTCAACACTGGTACTCTGGTAACAAATTTCCCATCCTACTACTGCCCACATGTCCTCATCCTCGAAAACACAGGCCATTATGACTACACTAACCTCCGTCAAATACCCTGGTATCACTGTCTATATAGAACTCCGTTTTGGCTGAGGAAAGGTCAGGATGAATATATATTCATACATTATACATTCATAGAACATGTCAAAACAGAGTTCTATATAGACAGTGATACCAGGGTATTTGAGGTTAATATAGTCATAATGGCTTGGGTTTTCGAGGATGACATGTCCTAAGAAATCATTGAATAAAAATTTCCGTCGGTGGGAATTCTCAATCGTGATAGAAACTAACGTTCATAAAGATGTTCCACACTCGACAGTGAGCGAGTAAATTGTCAAGCCTGTGTGGAGAATTATTTCGCCAGCATACCACACCAGCATAGCACACTGGAATAACCAGGGTTTGCAATTAACACTCGCCTGGGCCAATTTCACCCAATGCTAAAGGCATCCTAAGGGCGAGTAAGAATTCATGTCTTTTGTAAACATTTGTTATTTGTATCGTTATTCGGGCGAGTACGTTTTAAAGTTAAGTTATTATCCCTGCATACCACAGCAGCATATATAGTACTAGTAGAAAGCTTGCCGCAAGATTGGTATTATTGTCATGACTTTGCCTGCTAAGACCAGACATGCAGTTTGATGGAACGGTCACGTAGCATGGCGCCGAAGCTTGGGTTTCTCGTCTGGATGACATCGACCACTTGATCAGGACATATGATCACCATTTTGGTCGTCTAGTTACCATGATTACTGGGTCAAGGTTTGGAGCTGGGGAGGGAAAAAAAGAGTACGGTAAGTTTGATTCAAAATAAATTTCAGTTTTAAATGCATGCAATCGGATGGTTATTGGATCATACTTGGTCAGGTTATGTTTTACCTGAAAATAAATGTTTGTTTTTACTACACAAGTGCTTTATACAACCAGCTAGTTATTCCTCATGTCCCTCTAGTTACAAGGTTTTAAATATATCTATTAATTGGATATGAGAAGCAAAAATGGTACCAGGTCATCAGATACAGCAGTGCTAGTGCCTAATTCAATAGAAAAAGGGTTAAATTAAATTAAACTTCATTTAACATGAAATGAAATCTTCTAAAAAAATATTTTTTAAATAATTACCTTCTCCAGAAAGGGTTAAATTAAATTAAACTACATTTATTAAAAGTTAAATTCAATTAGTTTCTAAAATAAAAAAATTATAATAAGGAGAAAATTAATTTACCTTCTCCAGAGTCTTGGCAGCAAAGTTTCTCGTCACCTGTACACGCTTCGTGTAGTCTTCTGTGTGTTTCTTGCCGTTGGTCTCAACGGCAGCGCACTCGTCCATATGCTTGAGGAACAGGTTCTTCCCCTTGGTGCAGAATTTGCAGCCCTCCTTGGGACAGAACATGAGGAAGCGCGGCACGTTATTCTCCTCAGCCGCCATGTCCAGACTGTAGAGAGGATTTGAGCCGTGCCTGTCGATCATGTGATCGCGGATCTCCATCACCTTGGTGGCCAGGAACCTGCAGTGTGCGCACTTGTAGCTGCCCTTCTTGCTGGGGTCGAATGGTATGTTCTCGGCCGGCGCTGGCCCCTTCGATTTTGGTTTCGCATACGGATGAGCAGCGATTGGCTTCATCGTTGACTGATTCACGACTGGCTTCGACACTGGCTGATTCACGACTGGTTTTGACGCTGGTTGATTAACCGAGGGCGAGGATGTAGTTTGGGGTTTGAAGGAATTCCGGGTAGAAATGTACGACGAGGAAGAAGAGGAGGATTTATCCAGAGGAGAAGTTGTGGGCTTTGCCTTTCCCGACTCGGCAGCGGGACCTTTTCCTACCTTTGCTACAGACGATGATTTTCCTTCGTGATTCGAGAGAGCAGTCTTGCTGTTATTTCCCTCCTCCATTAGCTGGCTGTTCAATTTCTTTATCATCCTCATATTTACAGCTGCATTACTGGGAGGTTGGACTGGCTGCGACATCCGAGGTCCATTATGAGTGGTCTTGCTGACCGCTGCGTCCACTGGAGCCGGAGTCAAACTTGGAAATGTACCAAGAGGCTGAGTCGGCATCGGAAACGCACTGCGCTTAATTGGTAGAATTTCTGGTGTAACCGTGGGAACAGGGGGAATAACTGCAATATTTGGCATCATGGCGACCGGAAAAGCCTTGTTTGGCGAACTGCTGTTGTAAGAGGATACAGGTACGCCCATGATCGGATCGTTATTGTATACACTGTACATCAATTCAGAATCCTGCAGTACTGATTCCGTCTTTACCTGAACTGCAGACTGGTCGCCGAGCTGACCCGATGTCGTGGTTTGTGTCTTGGAGTTGCCTCCCCCGTGACGAATCAAAACCATGTTCTCTCTCACCGTGTTTGCAGTGTTGGTGATGCTTGTGTGGAGCATATTGGTCGGGTCGGGAAATTCCAGTGCGTCCTTCTGACATGTCTTGCAATGTTCGAGCCACGACAGCGGGTTGGCAGACATGAAGGAGCATTGGTTAGTCACACAGAAGTACATCCACTGGTCCTTGAAGCCGTCGGGCATCGATTGACTCCAAACGAGAGTTCCTCCGGGGTGAGTCTGCATGTAGTGCTGCTTCATCACATGTGAATCATGATTAGTGAATTTATTGCACAGCAAGCACCTGAAGGTCACCTGCTCACTAACAACTTGTTCAATCTTGAGGGTGGGTGGATCTGGAGTATTGATTATGCTTTGCTTCTTCTTTTCCATTGCATATTTCTTCTTCTCGCTCGATGGCACAAAGTCTTCGTCGTCGTCGTCGTCATCATACATAGATTCTAGAGTGTTGTAATCGTAATCCTCTGCATAATCTATTTCTACTTCGGGCGTGTTCTTGTCCACGTCTTCATACATCTTGGAAACCTCTTCTGCTGCTTCACGGTTACTTGCAGGCTTGGGACTAGACTTTTCCGTTGGCTTGCTTTTACCGTCTTTCTCTTCTATTTCTTTCGCCTGGGACTGTGACACAATCTTGAGAGCAAATCTGGGTTTCACTCCGTTGTGTCTTTGCACGGTATGTGTCAAGAGCGTAGCCTTCTTGAAAGTCCTAAAAGCACACACCGAACACTCGAAGCACACTCCAGGCGTTTTGTCTCTCTTCGCAGTCACGTCGGCTTTGAAGGACGCTCTGGTTGACCGCCGAGTGACCGGAGGAGTGTCTTCTTCACTGCTACTGCTGCTGGACTTTTCTTCTGCCACAACTGCAGGCTTTGAATAGCGACTTGCGAACCCTCTTCCACGTCTTGCCGACCCTGACCCACGGGTTTTCGCGCCCTTCACAGTGGCCTGACTCCTCTTATTAACCTCTTCTTCCTCCTCGCTAGAGGAGTCCTTTCTCTTCCTCTTCGACTTCTTGGCGTCTTCTTTTGGAGGCGTCACCTTCTCGACAGCCGGCTTCTCGACAGCCGTCTTCTCGCCGGAATGTTCCTCCCCCTGACGGAGCCCGTGCTTCAGGAGGTCGGGCAAGAGGATGCAGAACTTGAGATCAGCGCCGTCAAACTGCTTGTGCTCCTGGACCGTGTGTCGAACGACATCCACGCGCGAGAACGTCTGGAACACACAGAAATGACAGGAGAAGCGGTGCTCCATCAGATGGCTGAGCAGCTGTTGCTTCTCCTCCGTCTTGAAAGTGCAGAAGTTGCACCAGTAGTACGGCAGGTCGATGTTCGAGATCACCTGGCCGTTGTTGGAGAGGTACACCGTCTTCGAGGACAGCGCGCAGACGATCTCATTGGTACGCACATTAAGGAACACCTCGCCAGACTTGTCTGTAACTTTGGTCTCGCTGAGGATGAGCCCAATGTGGCTCTTGTCCTGGTCAATGCAGCAGCTCTTGGTAGGACTCTGCGGCCGCACTATCTTGCCCATCTCCAAAGCCATGGTTTCTTCAGTAGTCACTCAAACATCAGGAACTGAAAATAAATGATTATTGATGTAATTTTGACCCAGAAAAACAATAATGTAAACTTGTGGAAAGGCTTACGGTAAATGCATACTCACAGCTACATTTTGAACTAAATTGGTGCTAAAAATACTAAATATATTCACATTGGTGATTACTGGCTACCAGTGAAATTATGTTTACTAAACATAAAAATACTCCACAAAATCAATAAGGACCAGCCAATATTTTGTGGGGAAGCTTTCTACCAAATGTTAGAAATTGGTTGAGGAATCTGGTGCCATTCTTTTTCCAATGCGGTTGCACGTTCTTGAAGTGTAGCCAGAGCCTGTCAATGTTGGGAAATTCTTAGTTGTTAAAATAATAAAACATTAAATTTATATGCTTAATTAATTTTGTTGAGTATATAACAACGATTATAGATTACCTCACAAGTTTAATAAAAATAATATCACACAGAAGCAAGTTTAGTATTTTATTTATTATACAACTGTGACATGAAAATGTGTTGTTCGCATATTACCTCAATGGAAGTTTAGCCTGTCATTTTAGTACAAACGTGCACATGAATACATGCTACTTTTCCATGTTTTCCGGTGAGCAACCTCGACTGCATATGTTCATGAATGCGTCACAAATAAATATTCCCTTCATGTAAGCATGTACATAGTTGCTATATATGTTTGTTTACCGAACATAGCTTTATCTGAAGTTGCTAATGGAAATTCCAAGATCTTTGAATTTAAACAAAAACATAAAAAGTAAATTTAGACAGCTGCTACAAGTTATGAATTACCCTTGTGACCTGTTACATCACAGATTGTCATTCGTAACATTGTGATCTTCGTTACCAAAAATTTGTTGTGCATGTTCAAAATAATGTTCATCCACCATCCGAATGTGGCTTCCATGTGCAGGGCTCCAGAATAACATTTTGAGTACCGGCAAGTCAGGACAAGTTGCAATGGCACCAAGTGTGCTAAATGATAAAAAGTAGGTTGCCCAGAGTACAATTTAACTTGCCCCTGTATGTTGGGGCATATGTTAGTCCAGAGCTCTGATGTGTATTCGGGAAGCAATCTAGGAGCATAATATGACATGTACAGAAAACGTTCAGGAAGCATGCGTCTAATTCTTGGTGCATTCAGAATGTAAATTTGGAGGTACTGGGTTCTGTATGCTTTCTGAACACCCCAAATGGACCTAGAATGCTTTCCGAACGTTTTCAGTATCCTCGGAAAGAGTTTGGTCCATTCTAGGTCGATTCGCCATGTTCGGAAAGCATTCTGAAAGCATACGGGAAGTATTTGGTCTATTCTGAAAGCATTCTGAAACCATACTGAAAACATTTGGGAAAACAAACGGAAAGCATTTAGTAATATATTGGGGAAAACATTCGGAGGGACATTCGGCCAGTTAAAAAAATCACACCACTTTCGTATACTGAAAACAAACGGAATGCCATTCGGGCCAGTGTGATCGACCAATAACCAAAATTTAAAATGTTTAAATATAAAATATTGCACCAGTAATATAAAATCTGTTTATATAACGATAACCAAATATGTTGAGTACCGGTAAGTATTATTTTATGCAGAGGGTCAATGTTCGAAAGAAGGAACAGGTAAATACTTAAAATAGGCTGAATTTGCACATGCGTTTTTTTTAAGAAGAGCATATTTAGACATTGAAAGAACAAATATGATTTTATTAATTATATACTTGTATCATATGGACTTTGAAATTTGTGAATATAATTGTGTTTACTTTTACACATGAAATATAATAATAATTATTATTATATATTCTGAATTAGATTTGTTTACATTGTAAAAGGCCTCAGTAGAAATATGGACACTATGTTATGTTACGCCGGTAGGCCTAATAATGTAATAAATAAATAAAATATAATTCATAAAACAAATAACTTAGCATGTATCCTTCACAGTAATACTTGAATAATTAGCCAAGTTGAGAAAAACCAGTACTTATGGAATGGCTCTATACAGGTTCACTGTGTTGTAGTTCTAGAATTTAGGTCATGTGTCTAAAAGTCTTCAAAATACAGGGGTTAACACTAATACTGGTTAATACTACCAGGGTAATGCTAGTCCTATAGCCAATGGCTAGTGGTTTCTGGCTAGGACTAGTAGATTCCTAGCTCTAGTACTAGTAGTCCTGCATGGCTGGATACATTTTCAAAGCACCTACCTTTGAATAAATCTAGATCTATTTATCTCTATCATATGTGTGTAGATTACGTATTATAATCACTTAATTTATAAATATATTGGTCAAAACTATTAAAGGATTGAAAGGATATTGAAAGGATTGTATTTTGGTAGGAAAAAAATATCATCTATCAGCCATGTTTACGGAAATGCGCAAATGTATACGCAGACGTATTTTCTGCTTCCTGCTTTAAAATCCGGACAAATCCGGAGGGGGGGGGGAGGGAAGAAAAATAATAATTTGAGGGAGGACTAATATAAACTGGGAAAAGTATTTCATGTATTATCTTCAAAGAGCTTTAGAATCTAGACCAGCTGAAAATATAATCGTAATTAATGTAATGTGTTTGAAACATACCGAAACAAAACATAATGAATGAAAATGTTCGCTTTGATTTAAAAAATGCTCCAATACTTGCCGATTTGTCAACAGAACGTTTTCCCCCACATGTTACCTATGTGGATTCCACGGAAACAGATGTGATTAGTTAAATGTGTTCAGCTACACACCATGCACACAGCAGTGTAATAGTTATCCTGATGCCAATGTTTACATTCGTGCAGGCTTAGCCTCGTTTTGATTTACTATGAATAAATATTAAGAGAGGTCAATGTCTATCAGCATGATGCGTGCAATTGAACTAATAAATAATCCAAGAAAACATTTATATATGGCGAGTAAGTCGACTTTTAATGTTACGAGTGTTTGTTTCTTCCTCTCACTCGAAGGAGAGCCAAAATATAATCTTACGATATTGGATGTGCTCTAGCCGAACGCTAACTCTCTTCTGGTCAGCATAGAAGGCTAGAGGAATCTCAAGCTATTTATGGTTATTAATATTAAATAAGTTAATGTAAACCAGATAACAGTTTTACTTATCTTGAAATTGAAGAAGGACATGCCATTATCAATTAAAATCTAGCTGGCCCGACGGACCTTAAAGTTTACAAAATTGCTTGCCCGACATGTAAACTCACTGGTCTGGGCTGGGCCCTCTGGGCGAGTGGTAATTTCGAAAACTGGGTTGGACAGCTGTTGGAGTGGAGATTTGTCCACCACACAGCGGTGGAAAGCTTTTTGGAAGTACAGACATGATTGAATGTATGTCAAGTGAATGTACTTTGCAGTTATAGCTCAGAACCAGTCCAAAACAACCATAAATGTCTGTGATATGCCTTTAATATCCCCAAAATCGGTAGCTTGACTGTGACAAGCGCGTGTATGATGATAAACAATGTAAATAGTAGATCTAGATAAAACGATATTTACAGGCATTATTTCAAACCGTCACAATATTTCTAAAATAAATAGTGGCATACTTACCTAATTGATTCAACTGAAATTCTTAGGCTAGATGCAGCACGCAATATTCATAATCTTACAACAAGAATATTTACAAAATCTCGCGCTTGACGGCCACCATGTTTGACAAGGGAGATAATACTTGTCAAGGCGTAGTCGTTTCTGAGTGCCAAAAAAAAAGGGGGGCAAAAAAGGTCTTTGCAGACTCATACTCGTATGGTGTGGCACATCTAAATCTAAATCAATTATGAATAACATATATTAAACATAAAAATAAACTGTTGGTTTAACAGGTTTTTATTTTAAATTTATTTTTTTATTTATTTATTTTAAGTTTATTCTTGACTTTGTTTTCTTTGTATCTACAGCTTATAGATCTAGATGATTTTTTAATTTTCCTAGTTTTTATTTGTGTTTGTGTATTTGTTAATTAGTTAACTAGATAGCTAGGTATCCAATTATTTCCTTATTTAATAATTCAATTCCATAAATTCAAAATAATGTATGTTCAAAGCGAATGATAAATTATCTCTCATAGTCTAACAGACATTTTGCCATTTATAAAAAAATAAAAACTCGCTAAATATAATATACATATACTTTGGTGAAATGTTATGTTCCTATGTCTGAATATGGACATGGCAAATTGATTCATGTTTAATCAATCACTTGAAGTCATGTACAAGTTTCAGTTTTCGCTTTTCTCGACTACCTCTCGCAGCAACGTTCATTGGGGAAGTTATACTAGCATGTATGCTACATGCGAGTTACTAGTATCTGGAACGTTGTTTTAAAGAGGAGAACGAGTCTAGTTAGACTCTAGAAGGGTGACAACAATAAATAAGCATATGTCACTAGTCGGATAACAATTTGGACAGAATCGTAGATTCTCCAACAAGGTAGTTTCCTTCATAACATAATTTTAAAATGAAAGGCACACAATACAATATTTTGATTATATCATTTATTTTTTAATCATGAAAAATGTATTCATATGTTTTTTTGTTTTTTTTTATTACAATAAAAGTTCGTTTGGCCATATATACAAGTCCCTTTAAAATCCTATAATATGAACTTTATTGAAACGAACACACCCAGCCCGCCAACCCTGGTGTAGGTCGTGACAACCACGGTTTGATCATTGAAAGACAAATAATTATCCCACTTTCACTGTCTACATCATTTATATAATTTGAATAAGAAAAATAATATCGTCGATATAATCATTGTACGTGTAGGCAGATATTAGGCATACGCTAGACTTGAGTTTAACCGATCAAAGCATGAACGACTGGAAACAACTACATCCTCATGACGGCCTCCGCTTTCTGTTTATGCAGCCTGCCGATACTCGCACTTGCTCTACTTCAGTGGTACATACACATATAATAGCCTACACATTACATCTAACCCGCTCTCACCACTTTGTGCCCATAGGCCTACATGATTTTGTCTTATACTACTACTACTACTACTACTTTATTTTCAAAAACTTTATATATATTTTGTATTATTCATTATATTTAACTGTTATTATACAAGTTATTTATCTATGATCAAAATCGATTGCCATGACGTGTGTGCAGAATATGCTCATGGTGTGTGTAAAGCTGTTATAGTGTAGATCATAGTTAATTCCAACATCAACCGAAAAAAATCCCTCTTTAGTAGATTAGTATGTCTACATTCGCATGTGTATACGCGAGTAGGTCTACTATAACTAGGCCTACGGTAGGTATAGGCCTATATATGGATCTCGAAGTAGGCCTACGTTATGCGGCGGCATACCCCTCTGCCCATATTAGCGCTTGAAATAATATCTTCGCTGCATACAGTCGGGAGAGGCCGGGTGGCGGCGGCCATGAATACTGACAAAGCTTCTGCTTATAAAGGATAGCGCGTGCGTGTACCCTAGCTAGTATGAGACGTAGGCATTGTGCTGAGGCCTGTTCAGGAGGGCGTGAAATCGCCTTAGCAACCTTCATCATTCATACGTGACGTCACGCGATAACTCGCCCTTCTGAACAGGCCTCTGGTTATCGCTAACCGGCGGATAGTCGAAAATGAACGTCGGTTTACGTTAATCACCCATTCTCACGAAAGTGGGGCCAATTGCCATTTTTCGTGTCGCAGGCATGTAGCGCATTCATTTTACGTTTTCAATATACAAACTAATTATTTTCTAGTAGATGTCATCGAGATCTAATAGGTAACACCTACTTTTATAGTCTAAACTATCAAATTAGAGAGCAGTTGATCTTCAAAGGCACCAAAATGACCAAAAACAGCGTGTCGCAACGGAGGGTATGTCACATACGATAGAATTCTCGCAAAGAATTATACTGATAAAGTTCTCAATTTTTGTTTCTACTACGACTTTGGTGGTTTGTGTACATGATGCTATACGAAATCGGTCCAAAAAATGCACAATCTTTTTTTTTTT
>JAVCKX010131933.1:0-10149 GCA_034780695.1 Lepetodrilus gordensis
CTAGGAGACATGGACCGGCATCCTGGATGGTACGTTGCGCCAGCGAGGTGTAGCTTGATATTAGTTGGAGAGTAGACAGATACTTCGAATGCAGGCGCCTGTCAGGAATTCATTACTGTACATGTTCACTGTAGTAATGCATGTAGAAATATGAACGGATATTTAAAAAATAGCAATCGAAGTGGAGGTGGTGTGGATTTACAACGGCCGAAGTGATATACCTTTTTCTTATTTATGTTTTTTAAATATTTTTTTTTTAAACTTTTTTTTATAGAATATATTTTAAATAAAACTACAATAAGAAAAAATATATATATAAAAATATACATATATATTTAATAAAATAATGGCCTGATTCAAGTGCCTGTGTACTGACAAACCAAGGGTGCTAAATGTTACTTCTTCAGTACTGGGTATATTTTCTCGGAGCACTCATATTCACTGAAAAACCATGTAGCTCTCTCAATAATAATCGTTAAGAACTGTTCTTAGCTTTCTGCTTCACGTTGCCCACGCGCTAATTGTCCTTGACTTTCCAGCACGGTGTCGTCTGGTATGAACGCTCTGGCGCTGGTGCAGCTGGAGGATATAGCGAAGCCAATCTACAGAGGACTGACCGGAAGGGAAATGTCCGACAGACTCAGCACCATCATCTCCAAACTGACCGGTGAGTCACGTGACTGGCCAATCGTCTTGGCCGCTCCAATGATTTACAGTAATCATTCCCATTGGTTCAGAACAGAACCTGAATTCACACGATCAGGCTGAGAACCTCACGAAGTACAAATATATAATACAAATATGAACATGGCACCGCGGACAGGGAATTGCTTGGAAGTTTCGTATCAGTTTGCTTTTTACTCTTATCATGGTTGGTCAGTTTACGACTGGCGGAAACCTGCAACACAGTAGTTCTGCGAACACAGGCTGGTACTGACGGACCAAGGATGCCAGAGTCGTAGCGCTATACGATCGTTCTGGCCATGGTGTTTCGAGAATGATGACAGCATTGCACTTGTGGTTCACCTCGTCCTGTTGTTTTGCAGCTGTGTTCTTCGGCATGGCCACGGTGGGTCTGGCGTTCGCCATGAGCACTCTGAACAAAACCATGCTGACCATCACACTGAGCTCCTTCGGCATGACTGGCGGACCTCTACTCGGACTGTTCGTCTTCGCCATATTCGTACCCTTCGCCAACCCGACGGTATTTGAACTCGCCCTAAGGTCGTATTGCCAACGGCCAACACATTGGTGTTATAAGTAAAGCCAATTCGCTGGTATTACGGTATACAAGACTGTACTATTTATAGTATGCATCATACCTATATTAAAGAAGTATTATCTGGTGTTTTTAAACGTAAATTACAAACGTCGAAAACTCATTAGGTCGACCTTTGAGTTTCGTGAGATTAAGTTCCTTTCAGGATAGGTACCTGTCGAAAACATATGAATATTGACAGCGTCCGCAAATCATTATACTATCAAATCAAGCCAGAAATCTACTAAATGTTAATCTTAACCTATATTATGAAAGGGAAAGGAAATATACGTTACGGTGATTTTTATTTCCAGGGAGCGATATTCGGTATGCTGAGCGGTCTGGGGTTCAGTTTCACAATCGTGATAGGAACAATCATCTCTGGTCTGAAATCTCCCATCCTCAGCTTATCGACGGCGTTGTGTCCATCAGTCAACGCAAGCGTTAACGCCACCGACGTGACATCTAAAACGTTGGCGTCCATCTTGTCCAACTACACTGTTGTTCTAGCGCCCACGACGGTGACGTCTTTCATGTCCAACGTCACCACGACAATGGCGCCGACGGCGAATTCGTACGTTTCATATTTTTCTTTGTTGACAATGAATGAATTATAGTGTTTGACGTCTCAGCAAGAATACTTCACCCATACACAACTATATATACAATAAACTGTGTGTCTTCTTTCTTAATACTGTAACTGATATTCCCTGCTTAATGTCAGAACCTCTGCTCTATTGTGGAGTTTCCCGTTCTCCGGGATCATGTTATGCGCCATCAGGTAGATTTGCGCTGTCGCCTCGCTACCAATGGAGCCTTTTACATCGTTCGTGAAAGCCTGTAAACGGCAAGCATATATAGGTAGATATTGCAGACATGGATATATTGATGCGTACTGTAAATGTGCGTTGTCGACTGATCGCGCTGAGCTTCCAATAGCTCTAGCGTACATGAAGGTGTCTGTATCAAACGCATGCATATACAGGCTATAGATGTTTCTCTTTTAAGTATTCAATGATATTGTGTTTGTTGCAGGCCGCCGACTATATACCATTTGTCGTACATGTGGTACAGCACTTTCGCCGTTCTTGTCACTCTAGTTGTAGGAATTCTCGTCAGCTTAGCTACAGGTAAAGTCTAAACGAACATTGGCTATACTATCCCTCCTGCTGCCAGTACTATAATAACCATTGATGCCTCAGTATTATATGTGGTCACTGTACGAACTTCCTCTGAAGTCCGCGAACTGATTGTGTCAGATGTGTTTTACAATAGCATTTACCATTATGCAATGTACTTTTATAAACGCAAGAACTGGAAATGGGCCCAATTCAATGTGGCCGTGATCTTTATAACGAAAATAGGTAATTGTCTAAGGAAACACTGCCTACGGCTTCGTGTTGTTCAAAGCTGTGTATTGCTATTTTCTTTCTGGGTTCAGTTTCACAAACCCAATATAACATTACAGTCAGCTCAAGCCAGCTTCCGAGATGCCACTGGAGTCTAGTAATGGTAGTAGATCTACTACGATAGCTTTAATAATGAGTTATTTTTCTTTATAGAATGTAGTACAATTGTGTTACTATTTTGCTGCTTTAAGATTTCCTCCAACATCATTCAGTTTCATAAGCCAAATATTTAATAAAACAGTATGTACAATTATGTACCTAAAACTGGTACAAGTCATTGAAACGCAGGATATGTTGGTTACACAATTCTTAATCGGACATTTCTCGAGATGAACATACATGTACTAGTTAGTTTAAACGTTCTTCTAATTAACATTATGTGAGAAACCGTATACATAAACATAATGAGAAACATAATTTCACGTACGAAAACATTCTCGAAACATAGACTCGGTTACTACTCTTACACTATGCATTACTGGGCATGTGTTATAAGGATAGAATGAATAATACATGCTCTATACTTGTATCTGATGTTTTCATCCATAATGTAAATTACATTTAAGGTGAATATAACGAAGAACACATGCTTTATACATGTATGTGATTTGTTCATCCATAACGTAAATTACATTTAAGGTGGTTGGCGAAGTCGAGAGGCAAATCCTCAATTGGTAATCAACGTGTGGAAGAAGATCAGGAACCTGACAAACCCAAAGAAAGAAGAGTGCAATACCCCGGGCGATAAGTCTGCGAAAGGGGAGGTAACAGCTCTGTTCTCTGCTCCAGCATCTTCAAGACACTCAGAGACTGCTTTTTCATACGCTATCTGTACGGAGACATTATAGGCCCGGATTTTAGAGGAGGTAGCTCTTGCAAAGGTCCTATGGTTCCATAATGTGAACAATGAAATATAAATTCTCCATCATCTACAATAATTATTATGTTTTGTTTTGTAATCCATGCGTAATAGCAATGTAGTTTTGATCGTAGTTTTGATCGTATGTAATTGTTTTTAACGATATTTGTATGGGTCTTTTTTATAGGATTTCTACCTCCCAGAAAGAAAGGCGAAATACGAAGCTAAACCCGATGGTTAACTCATTACTTCAGAGAACAAAATCATGTCTTGGGAGTTGGACAATGCTATCCAGAAAGTCATTAGCTTTACTATTTCACATCAGTATTTGTGTCGTACTTGTGTCCGGGGATGGATGCCAATGAACTATCACGTGCAACAAACTGACGATTGATGGAATGATGACATTTATGGATATGATTAAAGGAGGCCACATTGAAAATTTCACATCACTATACGATTTGTTTGTTATGTAAATTGAATTTCACGTTTTCAAAGATGCCATGTATATTCGTGGAAATTATCGTTTCTAGGCCAGTATACAAAGATTAGAGATAGAAGGTAATCCCGGAGTATATGCGCCAAACACACATTTAACATAATAATTTTATATAGAAAAAAAACACATAACACTGCAATTTTGTAATATGATGTTTCCATCTGATCGGCGAATTACCAGAGTAATTCAAGATAAAGAAATAAAACACAATGACGTCACATGCATGTATATCTATTAGCACGAGGCACTCCACATGAACACTGACTGTAATGAATATCAAGGGAAACTGGAAACACGCACTGACTCGTCATCAGATTAGCACATGTTTATCATGGCTATCCTACGTAATCGGACAAATGGTAAATCTCCATTCGTGTCCGACTCCCGATTTATCTGCTGGCAGTTCTAATAACAGTATCAACATCGTGCCCAGAATACAAGAGATAACCGATGGAATGTTTACATCATTTTAGTCTATTGTGAGTTTATAATGGCCAAATATATATCGCTGATCCCAATGTACCGAGAACTTTTTCCTCCATCCCAAAACGTATTTTCAGTTAAATTTAAGATTGTACATGGTGTAAATAAGCATACACTGGTATACTAGGTAAAGGAAAGGTCCATTCGTTTCAAGTTTGGCCCATTATAGGGTGATCCATATATTCCAGTGTTTGGGGATTTCTTTTAGAAAATTGTATGCTCAAATATGCACTATTTTGGTAAACATCAGTAGTAGCCCCGATATATGTAATATGTTGTCCCAATTACATATATAATGTAGGCACGTCAGAAGCATAATGGGTTTTTATCATACTACACACTGTCCCCCCTAACAACTAGTATCGGAACCCAATCGATGAGATGGTCTCCAGCTGGTCTCTTCGTCGTTTAGGTTCCAATACTAGCTATCGATCTTCCGACTCACTTCGGTTTGACTTGTGTACAACAGCGGCGGATCTAGACCCATTTGCAGGAGTGTCTTAATCTGCAAGAATGTACTAGTATGCCTCATGTCGATGTTATATTATGTGGTACTATTAATTACATATGTATTGGTTCCGATGGAGGCAAATTCTCGGAAAACAATTAATATACACATAATGAAATACAATTTCCTGGTGTCTACAAAACAATATTTATTATGCGATTAAAAAAAAAATATTGCGTGCCTAGAGATGTAATATCATGCACTATTTGGGTAAACATAAGTAGGCCTACATTTCAATTAGGCTGTCCCCCATTATCAAATAATTAACATGGTTTTTTTAACCATTCCTATATTTGGGTAAGCAGTCATTTTGTTCAAATTTGTATACAGTATGGTTTTATAAGTAAAGGTTTCATACTGCCTAATAAATGCAGGGCCGTAGCTAACCTTTTTTCCTTCAAAAGTTTAGGGATGTATTTCGGTGGTCAGAAATGCAACATTCTGCACTATTTGGGTAAACATACGTACATGTAGTAGGCCTACATTTCTAAAATGCCGTCCGATCTTTCCAATATGCTGTTCGTTCCGATATTTGGATAAACAGTAATTTTTGTTTTCGTTGGTATAACTTCTAAATCTAATTCGAAATTTGGATATGGTTCTAAATTTATAAGCCAAAGTTTCATACTGATTATATAAATTAGCGTGACCAGATAATTGTTGACTGATTAGTTTTTAATCGATATTTATATCATTGGATATATAGGGGCGGCGCCTATATTTTGTAAAATGGTGTCTTGCAATCAACCAAAAATAAGTATGAAGACAAGATCACGACGAAATATTCAAATACCAGAGCCTGGTCACATCAGTCAGAGACGATCAACTTAGAACTATTGTAGAAATGATTCCAGAGGTGCATATCCTATTGATTTGCCTAAATAAATAAGAAAAATTAAAATACTGTATGTAAGGTATATTATTAGTATGCATGCAATATAAAACAATGTATGAAAAAAAAAGTTTGTCCAAAATTCCACACCCACCCCTCCGGAATTCCTAGTTTTAAAGAGCTTCCTGAAAATACTATACTATTATAATTCGAAAATTGGTATTTAGAGCCGTTTTCAAGATTATTTCACTTACATCACGGCTTGTCAGACTAGGGCAGGAGAAAAACAGCAACATCCGGCTGGTACTGACAGACCAAGGATGATAACTGCATTGCAACTCTAAAAGAGAGCGCATTTTATCAATATTGGTCAGAAATGTAACTTCCTCAAAAGATTTTAGCACGTTGCCTAAAATTGCGAAAACATTTTACACTCGTACAAGGACAGCAACTGATTATAAAATTATAAATATGGCAATGCATCAGACTTATAGTGCAAACACTATTCTGGCGGTACGAATGTACATTGCACCTACGTCTATATGTTGTATATTGTGTAGTATCTTTACGAAATCTCAAGAAGTAACAGATTATTTCTCTCGCATGCAGGTCATCAGGTTTACAGGAGGAAACCTGCAGCTGTCGCACTTGCTGTTGCAGCAAACCTGCAGCACATGTCATGTTGGTACTAGTAAACCAATGTTAACTTCTCCAAGAGCTATGCCATTGCATCCTATCAAAACAGATGAAAACCAAGATTTTTATTTAATTGTTTTTTAAATTATTATTTTTTTAAATGGGGTTTAAAGTCGCTTTCTAGAATATTTCACTAATATCACGACTTGTCAGTTTAGGGCAGGAGGAAACCCGCAAGTTTAAGATAACTTCTTGGAAACTGATGATGGCTACCCAGGATATTTGGCACCGAAGTCCAATGATCTACCACACAATTGGCACCAACCAATTCCAGTCATGTTGCTAGGGCTGTGATTTGTATTCCACAGACAACAGAATTGGTGGATTTGAAACTTCTGCTGGATAAAATACTGAGAATATCCAGTTGCCTCTAGTACAGTACACAGAAGGCAAAAAAAAACACCAGCCTCAATTTATTAACACAAGTCTCATTGTAATATTCTAAACAAGAACCACAGTCGGACACTTGCCACTGGAAAGTTAAAATTATTATAAAAAATATTATTTGATACAATAGCATAATATGATATATAACATGATAAAACTATCCGAATGGCAAGTGCCCATGAAAAGAACAAAGAGCACAAAGTATATTTCATTGTATATTCATTTTAAAGCAAAAAGGCGAGTCTACAATCACATACCAGCCTGTATCCGTAAGTACCATTCATCAATACCATGCGCATAATTTATTTCAAAGTTGGAGTAGGTAAGGTAGTATCAACCATTGGAACAGGTATCATCTTGAATACACATTATCTAAAATATCCTTTCACAATTATACCCTTTTATCGAACCATTCCCAAAAGATTATATGATCAACGAAAATTGTGTTTCATAAATATTCTATAACAAACTCGAATAGAAATCTGAATAACAATCACAACTGAGTTTGGTTGTACGAGACAGTTGAAATGCAAACAGTATTTTTTGGTTGTGGATGTGCACCGTCGGAAATCGTACAAATGATATCAGCATATTCAGCTGTGCAGCAACGTACGAGAGGGAAGATCACTCCCATTCTGTCGTACCTGGCGGCTTGGCAGTCAAATCGTACATAACTCGCGATATTCCTGGAACGGTCATAATGGCGTTGACCATCTCGTTGACCGTTTGGAGAGAGATGTGCTTTCCTGGAGTGGCCGGGATCCCGGTCATGAAGTCATTAGTGAGGAACGTCCGTATGACGACCGACCTCTGACATGACGGCTGGTGGGACACAGGGTCGCGGTCAAAGTGCAGAGGGCAGAGGACGATGGGCATCTGGCTGAGATGTTGGGTCTCTCCGGCGTCGTGGAGGACCTTCGTAGCGAGGTAGTCCACCTGCCGCAACGTGCTCAACACCCCCTCCGTCAGAAACGTGGGCGTGATGTCTTCCATAGGATACTTAACGGGTTCTCCGAACACGTACACGACTCGGTTAATACTGTGGCAGATACGAGGTATGATCTTGGCGATGTTGATCAAGTCTACCCACGCTGGCGTGTCGGCCGACGAGATCGCAGCCACATAACTGTACGTCCGACAGTCTCCTTGGACGCCGACAGTCTTGATGGGAAGGAGCGTGGAGAACAGCGGGCTCTTGGATGTGAACCTTTCCAGCATGGCTTGTTCCTCCTGGGCCGTACATGCCTTCACCATGTTCAGCATTGAGTGAGGCGTCTTCAAGACATTGGCAAAGTCCACGATTATCTTCAGCAGTGTGTTGGTCTCGGCAAAGTCCTTCTCTATGTACGGTTCGTCGGTGCAGATGACACGGATTGCGAGCCCTGGACCGGGGAACGGGTGCCGGTTGACCAGCTGCTTCGGGAGTCCCAGGTCGCGCCCGATATTCCGGACCTCGTCTTTGTGGAAGTCTTTGAGAGGCTCCACCACCCGGCCCTGCTTCCGGAGCTGTCGTACGAGGTCTGTGTCGTTGTGGTGGGTCTTGATAGCGTCCGCTCGCCCGCTGGCCAGCTCGGACGCGCTCTCGATCAGATCCGGACGGAGAGTACCTTGACCCAGGAACACATCCTCGGGGTTCAACTTGAGCTGCTCGATCACGTCATTGGCCACCTTCATGAACGTGTCACCAATTATCTTCCTTTTCTCTTCAGGATTCGTCGTGGTGTTGAGAGTATTCGTTCTCCGTTTCCTCGAGTTCGGGTCCGACTTGTCCATCGGTATGGAGGTAATGCCGTTATAGAAGGTGTGAGCTGTGTGCACGACTCGGACTTTCAATCCAAGATCGTTCAGGGATTCCTCGACTTGCCGCGACTCGTTCTTACGCATGAAGCCATTGTCAATGTGGACTGCGATCACCTGGTCCTCTTTCAAAGACTTGTGAAGCAAGGCGGCGCAAACGGTGGAGTCCACCCCTCCGCTCAGCAACATCAGCACCTTGTGATTTCCCACACTCTCCTTAATGTAGTCCAGACACGCCTTCTCTCGATTCTTCATGGTGTACGACCCGTGACACTCCGCAACGCTGAAGAGGAAGTTCCTCAGCATGTGTTTCCCGTTTTCGGTGAGATCCACCTCCGGATGGAACTGAACACCGTACAGCTTCAGTTTCTCGTTAGCCAGACCGGCGATGAGTTTCCCGGAGCGGGCGACAACCTGGAATCCCTCGGCCGGTACAGTGATGCTGTCGCCGTGGGTCAACAAGACACTCTGCTGTGTCTCCAGACCCTCGAACAGCGGGCACTTTGTTTCCACGGTGATGTCGAACTGACCGTCCTCACGGATGTCCGTCTTGGACACTTCCCCGGAGAATTCCTTGTTCAGCAGCTGCAGTCCGTAACATATTCCCAGGACAGGAATTCCGCTGTGGAAGATTCCAGGATCGTAGCAAGGGGTGTTGGTGTCGTTCACAGAACTGGGACCTCCGGAGATGATGATGGCCTTGTAGCCTTTTTCTTTCAGAGAAAATGCTGGCGTGTCGAGAGGAAGGATTTCAGATTCCACGTTCAACTCCCGGACTTTGCGGTCGATGACCTTGCCGTATTGCGCCCCGGCGTCAAGGATAACGACCCTCTCTCCCTTGTGACGACTTCCGTTTATATTATTGGCTGCTTTCATCGTTAGTTCGAAACTTGTGTGCGTTGCATCTACAGTGAATTCTTGTTGTTGCACGGCAGCAAGGTGAGGAAAATATTACAGGTTTCGGTTAGTTCTCAATTTCAATACATCATCATTGGGTCCGAGATTTCAATTACATCTGAAAAGACAAAAAGCATTCCAATTTTACTTTCAACAATTGCACATGTATTATATTCTATTCTATTTTTTTTCTAATGTGGTGAAATTCAATAAAAAAGTTTTTAGGACTTTTATGACAATGTGTACATAAGGTATACTGGTATACTGGTATAAGCAATGAGTGATTATGGAGTTAAAGGCATAATATCACAGATATTTATGGTTGTTTTGGACTAGTTCTTAGCTATAACCATGATAACTGCAAAGTACATTCACTCGACATACATAAAATCATGTTTGTACTTCCAAAAAGCTTTCCACCGCTGTGTGTTTGACAAATCTTCACTACAATCCTTCTGCGACTCTTAGAGTCGAGTTTAAATCAAACACGGCCAACGGCTCTTTAGAGATCATGTAAAGGGACA
>JAVCKX010131944.1:0-10147 GCA_034780695.1 Lepetodrilus gordensis
CGCATGAGCTCTTGGAGCGCTGTCGCTGCGTCGTGATGTGTTCATGAAGTATACTTATAGGGCTTGGTGTTCCAAGGTGTTCACAGGAAGTAATATTCATCACTTATGTCTGTATTAGTTAATGTCTAACGATCGGATATCTTGACGTACATGGACGCTATTGGTTGTCAAAGCCCTATATGGCGAGATGTAGGTTGTTAATTTCCTGTTGTGGTTATTCTGAGGTGGATGGAGGATAAACAGATTGGAGATCTTCACGGATCAGATAGTCTAATGTGAGGCAACTGTAGGTTGTCAAGGTTACACGATCTGATGATGCACAATAGTCTCACTATGGATATAAGCTCAGCAGTATAATTAATAAAGATAGACAGATACCTATATTCATGTTCTGCAATGATTACAAACTCTTAAAGCCTACGAATGAATGAATGAATGCTCTTTAGTTCCTCCAATTGGTGTTCGGAGAGTACAAGACAAAGTGTTAACACATTATTTTAACATAGTATGTAACAGAATCGACTGCAATTTCCAAGATGTGATAGCGCGTGCTGAAATTAGTATTGTCTTTGTCCATGTATCAACGCACATGTTATCAACGATATTAGTAATACCACCTAGAATAGTTACCAGTAGGACTTCGTCGTCCTCACAGTCCTCAAATTGCATGTACTGGCTTAAACATAGAGAGTCACATAACATTTCAAATAGCTTATTTCTTTGCATAATAAGGCTATTACAATATAGCACTTGGTGCTTGACAATGTCATTGCATACAACATCACAGAGTAATCAGTGTCCTTGTGTTATTATTCAGCCTGCTCTGATTCTATTTCCAATCATTTAATCATATGATCCGCCTGTGTAATTACTAAGGAAATCATATGATGCTATGTAAATTACATAATAGCAGTTGTGTAACTATTAGCGGAATATATCCATATTACAACATGATTTTATTGACGTCAAGCCAAATATTCACATGATTGAATCCTGTTTTCTGATTGACTCATCTCAGTTAACAGTATAATGTTACATTAGTCTCTCAGTATGGATTTGTAATTCCAATCACACTATTAGTAAATTAGTAAAGAAATATTTGTTTATGGTCATTTGCAACTCAAGGACAGAATGATGTTTATGCAATGCATAATAGTTGTTGTACATCACCAACTGTTGTTATGAATCTCTACATTGAATCTGTTTATATCCCCATTAGTACCAATAAGAGTCAATTTGTTGAAATATGACTTGTTTATTTGTACGTATACATACACATTAATAATACAAATATAATACTAGAACAAACCATAAAGATCAAGCTAAATGGCAACATGACATTAGTGAGAATGTAAAGTCTGGGATAATGTAACCTCTATTGAAACGTGTCTGACATTTCCTTCAAGATTTAACTAAAAATAAATTCGCAAGACAATAGCTTATTAGTGTTCCGTGTTTTATAATAGTAAAAGAGACAACGTGATGACCAGACAGGTGAGATATACGACTCAGGACGCTCCAGTGTCGTACTTGCATTACATTTCCATTAGATGAGTATAGCTACACACACGATGTCGATGTAATGTAGGGTCTGTCTTACGTGTAATGTGTTTGTTAGAATGGAAGTCGAATTGTTTCAGCGTTTCCACAAATGATTGTCAACCAAATATATTCAAATACTTGTAAATGTATGTGCATACGTAACATAAGCTATTGTGCTTAGAACCTCGCTGCATTATGTAAACTACAACTATACATGGACCCGAGGCCTACAACTGTCACAATCAACGTACTTTATTTTATGCCAGCTTCGGTCAGTCCTGATCAGCAAACACTTTTAGAATTAGATAACGCTTCAGAAAAACATCATACTTCTGGATTTCGCTATGCTCTACCTACAGCGCTTGGGTAATACATATACCTACAGTAATAAATGCACATCCTAATACCAATAAATATTATTTCAGGATACGTCAATGGAAATTACTCACAATTTCACCTCTACAATACCAACAATATCATACTTGTAAAGAGACTTCAATAATAAAATACGTCTACCGTCAACGATAGTATTTTAACTCAGTGGATGGAATAGCACCTCCCATTGTCTGATTACAAGTCAATATACTAGTAATTAATCCAACTACACGTGAAGCAGTTTGAACAGTTACACACGAAAAATAAGATATGTGCAATGCAAGCTCTCACAAAGTAGACACATAGTGTATCCGTCACTAATGGAATAATCCAGTAGACTATCGAATACCCAAGACACACAAGAAAATGTTTTCGCATAGTCATATGTCCAGATGAAAACCAGAGGAAATGTCATTATCCACTGTTACAAACACCTGGCTGAAGTGGCGCTTCTATTCAAAGAAAATTCGACATTGCATTATACTGTATTTTAAACGCATCCTTTGAGAATAAGAAATCCAGATTACTTGAAGTGAAATAGACGGTCTGCTCCTCAAATTTGAAATCAAGGAACAATTTCATTTGGAGCAGTTGACAGTTTGATGTGAGTCAGATACATGTATACCAACATTATTAGTATTCGGGCATCCTCCAGAGGCCACGGGATTTAAAGTGGTATACATGCAACGTCTGGGATGCAGCTACTGGTGCATGTGCACCTGCTTGTTCGTCTGGAACATGAACAGTCGCTCTTATGGTGTTCGTCCTCCTATAGGACATTATATATCGCCCATCCCTCAGGCGCCCGACGCCCTTTGCTAAGACTTTGAATGGACCTACAAGCAGTCCTTCAAAGAATATGATGACTGAGAGTTGCTGTAAATACCACACCTTGACCCGGTCAGTCTGCGTGTCCACGAACCTGTTGGTCATCACACCAATAAGGGCGTTTATCATTAGCAGGAATGTTGTCACCATGAATATCGTGAAGACGACAACTGCTAGGACCTGCTCGTTCGTTTTTAGGAGATCGGCGAAATCAGTCAGTCCGATCATCAGTTTCCCCATGTTCACAAGAGAGTAGCCGAAGTAAGTGAAGTCCTCAGATACGCTAGCAGTTCCAGGGTATCCAAATATTGAATGCATGCAGACGGAGAACGTGAACAACTGCATTGACAGCAGAATTGCGAAAGGGAGTACGGCTTTAATCAAAGCTTCGTTTAGTAGCACAATGTACACGCTGGTGTATTGAAATATGCGAATGAAAAACATCATCATCCACGTTCCAAGGATCAACGCAAGTAGTATAAACCATTTGTTTTGAACTGGTCGGCGCAGGTTTATGACTGAATCAGCAATGATGCAAAGTGCAAACACGATGGTGAGAACCCTGTACACTCCGTTGTGGTGCACTGCCATCAACTGGAAAGGCTGCTTGGCGATCATGCATCTGAAGACTTCTTGCAGGAGGTAAATGAAGCCAAATAAGAGGTTAAAGACACTTGAAATCAAGACAAAGGATCTGAGAACATCCATGGATGACCATATTGAAACTGTTCCCTCCATCAACGCCGACTTGCCAATAGTATGGAAGAACAGCAGCACCATCCACATAAAGTGAAAGGCAAATGACGGATATATGAAGCGTCTATAAGAGTGCCACTTCCTGTGTATGAGGGCGTTGAAGACATCCTGTCTTAGAACAACTGTGGCAGTAGGGAGAGGTTGGCAGCAGAGTAATTCTGCGATGGATTGTGTTTTGTGGTCAGGTATTTTCTTCCTTTTCTTCTCTAAGGCTTCCCGTTCTTTGTGTAACCGAGTTTCTTCGACTTCCATGTCCTCAATATATACATCAATATCGATGACAGACCTTAGCATAGTTTTCTTAAGTTGTATTTCGGCTTCATTCTGACTTTCTCTGATCGCTAAACTCTCTTTAGCGTAGTGTTGTTGTCTATCCTCCTTGTAGGTTTCCTGTTTCTTGTTTAACTTTCCAATTTGCTCGTCTCTATTCGACTTGCTATGTTCTTTCAACTTCTTTGCATAATACGTATTCTTTTTATCAAGTTTGTTCTTCTTTGCCTGTGTAATGTTTGACTGCTGTACTCTATAATGTTTTTTAATTTGACTAAGACTATCTCTATACTGAATACCATTGGAGTACTCTTCTTTAAATGTTTGTTCATCTTTGATCAGTTTATCCTCTTCTGGTTTCAACTTGGCTCTCTCGTCCTGGGCAAGGAGCATGAGGTTGACCGTATCGATGTCAGTGACGTCTATGCGTCGTAGTTCGTAGATATCGTCATGTTCCTGCACTTGGACGTATATATTCTGCAAATGTAGAAAATAGTGGAATATTTCCGTACATCCAAATTCTGTAGCTAACTGCAAGGCTGTTTTGTGGTCAGTGTTCCTTGCGAAGAAGATTTCTCTCTTACTTTCAATACGGAGCAAATCGTTGTCATCGAGCTCTCGCATCACTTCAATAGCCCTCCCTTCTAGATGTGGAAAGCACTTGATGAACCTCACAATTGTGTGGAATACAGTCTCGCTTCTGAAGTTTCTCACCCCCAAGGAATCCACATCCAAATTGCTCAAAAGTTCGTCTATCATCCTGCGGTATGTTCTCTTCTCGCTCACTTCAGAAGGACTTCCGGTATTGTTCCCGACATTTATTAGACACAAAACTGCTACGTGCAGAGGGAGTTGTCCCATGAACACCGTTCCCCTCATTCTCCTTCCTATTGGTTCCTGAATTTGTCGCTTTTCATTCAAGTCTTCATCAAATAGAACGATGTCCGTCCCGTTTAGCAGATCAGTCATGCCAGTCAGTGTGCGCTGCTTGTGTACATCCAGCATGTGTTTGACCATGACCTTGTTCCCATAGGCCACGGCAATGTGGAAAGGCGTCAAGCCCAGGTATTTCTTCCTGTTGTCAGGCCACGTTCCAATGTCTCTGATGATCAGGTTTGGAATCTCTTTGGACAAATATTTTGCCGTTTCCATCTTGTCAAAGCAGACTGCAAGATGTAGGAACGTGTGTCCCCAGAGTTCCTCTCCGTCGTCCCCCTCGCCGTCGATCTTCCTGTCAGCGTTCATGTCGTCGTTCAGTCTGTACATGTACTGTGGTACCCGCTCTCTAATACTCGCATCGCTCTCCACAAGGTGCGTTAGAATTGCTTTACATTCAAGGTCATTGGATTCTTTGCTGATCAGCCGACTGGCGAATGACTCGAATTTAGTCCAGTCTATTAACATAAAACGATATATGTTTAGAGTATTGTTAACGGAAAGGTCAATTAAAACCTGGTCATTTCATATCATAAATATATTATATTATGATTTTATGAAAATGTATACATTATCATTTCGATTAAGATATTGCAGTATGTTGATCGAATTAGATTTCTTTCAGAACCATTGTTTGTTTAAATGCCACGGTAAGTTTACTATAATTTGTGTTCACCAGTGTAAATGATAATGTATAATGTATCCATATACTTCTTTCAAACGGTTAACTATGACTCACTTTAATGCCTATATTAATAGTCTATAATAACACACACGCACTCAGAAAGAGACGCAAATGCATACGAACTTGTACACAAACATATACACGCGCGCATACATGCACACCTACATACTCACCTTTAATAACTGTCTGTATTTCGCTATGTTTCAGACGAGTGGCATATGGGCGATTCTCGTTCCGTTCCTCTCCAAATTCTCTTTTCTTGAAAAACACACAACAGTTCAGTACAACAGTGGAAAGATACGAGTAACCACGAAGAGTACAATGTTGTCTTTTCGAACTCCAGATAACACTATTAAATTGCTATGGTAATTTCCAATCTTTTCAACATAACACAGTACCTCAAAATATCATTTCAAAACATTATCGTTCAGACATCTGTCAATTTCCTGTATATTCCTTCGCCGTCAAACATCATCAGAAAAAGTACAGCGTACAAAATCATTTGTTTACCTGTACGAGCTCCTTGTAAACCTTCTCTTTAGCTCGTTTCACATTAGAAAGCAACTTCAGATAGCCTCTGCTGCTATCCGGATCAATGTCCTCTAGTCTGGCTTCCGGGGCCTCTAGCTTTGACAATGTCCTCCTGGCGTACTTGGACAACAGTTTGGCCTCTCGTAGTCTTGTCGCGGCTTCAAATGTGTCCGTGAAGATGTGTTTCTCCACGCTCTTCCTCTCGTACTCTTCAATTTCTTCATTTATTGCAACTATTGCTGGATGACCTAATAAATTATATACAATACTCTTTAATGAGGGTTACCTGGACACTATCCTATCCTAGGGATCTCATCTATGAAATGGTTCAATTCTAATCTTAGCAATAATATAATCTATGGTCTAATCTGAGCAATGATGTAATCTATGGCTAATAGGGTTGGAGGTAATGAATATAGTAGAGACCGATATTGTTCACAGTATTTTAGAACAAAAACTTCACATGCATGTACCTTTACTTGAACTACCTGCTAATATAAATATCTACACAGAAGCACTTAGACAGACAGTGAGGGAACGAGACCGAGAGAGCGAGACAAGGGAAGGCAGACGGTTGATATTAATAGAAACAAAATATGAATTGATGTAAGTAAATGTGCTATCAATCATATAATGTTATGTAGGCGTCAGACAAGGACATACATTATCGCCAGTTTGATTTTACCATTATACATAAGTAAATTATATTGGTTTCTTTTGGCATTAAGCCCGGTCTTTTACTATGAAAATCGGATGATAATTGATAATTTTTCACTAGTAGTAGTAGTTGTTGTTGTTGTTGTAGTAATAGTAGTAGAAGAAGAAGTCGAAGAAGTGTAGTAGTACTCGTATTAGTATTACTATGAATAGTATATATGCTCAGTAGTAGTAATAGTAGTAGTAGTTGTAGTAGTAGTAGTAGTAGTAGTATATAACATCACGCTATGTTGGTCCTAAATGTACCTACTGACGGATGAACATTAACTAACTTCGGATTATGTCTTGTATCTCGCTCAGCAGCAGGATAGTCTCAAAGCCGTACGGTCTCTTCTTATTTGTAGTATTCAGGGCTGACTGAAATATAGTTCTTATGAGTACATGCTTATCTGTAAGGTGCATGTAGTTGCTTGTTCTTCAACATTAATCGTTGCGTTTTTAGATCGCCATCACTGTAATGTGTATTCTGTAAATATACGCCTTGGCTTATTAACTCAATCTTTACTGTCAAGTTGTCAACATAGCTGTAGATTAATACGGGGCTGAATTTTTCTTCACACGTTGTATCACTTATATGATGGCTTATATGAACATGTTGCGCTGATTAAAGAAGAACAACTTTCTTATATAGTGATATAAATCGTTTACTTCTCGGGTGTATGTATACCAATTTGATATATCACGTGACATGTCTATACATTAATACTAGTAGAATGATAACGTTAACTTCGAATAGAGACTGAAACTAGATCTAAGTGTTATCTCTGTATTTTCCCCACTGGTAGAACAATCATTATATATTACATCATTAGTTTCCCACTCGTACTAAAATCACAGAATAGTATCTCATTCCTTACCTCATTGGGAGTAAAATCACTAAATATTACCTCGTTCTTTTTAATGGGAGTAAAATCACTAAACACAATTACATCAGTTTGAGTAAAATCACTATTCGTTTTTGTCAGCATGGCCAGCTCGTCCAGCAGAAGCGTCTGATAAGCATCACCGCAGTCGTCGTCGACGTCTTCCAATCTGGCTCTTTCGTCGTGTAAAAAAGTCAAAGTTTCTCCTGCTTTCTCCAGAATCTCTCGCTCACTCATCTTTTCCAAATCCACCAGCCAATGATTTAGATCCAATGTAACCACGTGCCCTATAATTACCACACAAAATATATACAAATATATAGCAAACTGAGCATGGCGATGATCTGGGCAGTGTTAGAAATTCAGAAAATAACAAGGTGGCCCTTCTCCATAGGAACAATGTTAATGGAGGTCAAATCTGTAATTTGCAGGATCCATATATACTTTGAACTTAAATGACTCCCAGGACCCCCTTCAATTTGAACACTGCCCCTGGCTATTAGCCTAACTGTTTTAAATCATGGCTTTAAAATCAAGTTCTGTAATGCTACTTAATGCAGCAATTTCACATCATAATAGTTGCCTTTGATGACATTCTCAATGTCTGTTAATACCAGTCTGGTGCTATACACAGGGCATCGATTAGTCCGTCCTGGTAACTGAAATAAGACATAAAACTGATCACGACCACAGACATCATAAATGTACCGACATTGTATCAAGACGTCCGTTTAACAATTCTTTATAATAATGTGTATCAATGGTTAACCAAAGACTGGCAAAATCATATTTGCGTTCAATATTACATTTTTTTCTAAATATACAATTAAGGTAGATTTTTCATTTCGGTTCCAACAGTTCATGTAAAATAGTTAATTGTGTTGGTTGTATATGTGTACACCTAATTAATAGTATTGTCCATGAGGTATTAGATAAATACAAATAAGTGTCCAGCATTGAGTACAGTATTATAATTATAGATACATAATGAATAGTAATATTATCGTGTTATCTTATACTTGAGACTCACCCAACTTTGCTTGTTCCCTTTTATTTCCTTTTCCCTTTTGCTCATAGTCAGTAACGTACAATACTGTTTCATGATAGAAGGAGTGACGTTATCTAGTAAGCTGCTGCAAAGTTCATAAATGCCTTGGTTTACACCGTCTGTGTTGCCTTTATCCAAAGCCTTGTTCAGTGCAAGGACTGCTTGGTGAGCTGAGAACATTTACACATAGGCATTTAACATAGCATATCATATATGGACTAACTATACCATGCGTTGACCATCTGTCGTCAATTACAATTCTTCTAACATAATCAATACTTACTATGAATGGTGTTCTGTATTTCTTCTCGAAGCAAAAGGCCTTGAATGCATCCATCATGTGCATTCCCTCTCTGGTATAGACAACACAAATATATGTCATTAGCGATTAAGAACTTATTCAACAAGTCAGTCTTAGTATGGTATGGGTTTGAATTATGCATGTACTATTTAGCATATTAGTCAGTGCGCGTACATGTACACCTGTCTTGTTAGTTCTCTCGCATGCGTGTGATTCATGCCACGTCTTCAACTCATACTTGCATAATACTGTTAGTATGAGTTAATATAACGGACATATATAGACATACACATTACTCAAACGACCCACGGTGGTATACGAACATGGTACATGCACTTCTAAATATACGTAAGTATATATAGCATCCTCGCACCCCAGCGGCACTTACTTCCGTTCATGGCTGATTCCATGTTGTACCACAGCAAGTCCTGAACGGAATTAAGTACCCCCTGGAGTGCGAGGATGATAGTATTATAAGTATAGCAGCTGAGATCGATATTTGTGGAAGGGGTGCAATGGGCGTTACTACATTTGTCATCATTTACCAAAATCTTCATCCAAACCTAGTTGTAGTTAATGAAAACCAGTGTTGACATTGCAGACATTTAGTGCTGGGCGAGATATCGACAATGGAGTTTTTCACTTCAGAATAGTATTTTCATAATGTGGTTCTTTTCAGTATATACATACGTTTCGTGGCCCTCTTAGCTTTTCTATCCTGGCTTCGTGGAGCACGTTGTGGTAGCCGTGGACATCCCTGACGACGTCCTGACCAGCTGCGAGACTGACCACCAGTTCGGGGAGGTCTTTAAGCGTAGCATGCTTGTTCTCCAAGGCTTTCTTGGTCGGCGTGTAGTCAGTAGGATATTTTACTCTCACAGCATCGTTGATGGCAATTATAGCCGTGTGAGCTGAATTAACAATTAGGTGCTGAATAGTGAGAAAAAATACTAAAAACTTTGAAGATATTCAGTTATTTTATAATCTATTGAGAGAGGGAGAGAGAGAGTATGTATGTGTGTGTGTGTGTGTGTGTGTGTGTGTGTGTGTGTGTGTGTGTGTGTGTGTGTGTGACTGATGATATATTCAGTTATGTTATAATCTATTGAGAGAGGGAATGTGTGTGTGTGTGTGTGTGTGAGAGAGAGAGAGAGAGAGGGGGGAGAGAGAGAGAGAGAGAGAGAGAGAGAGATAGAGAGAGAGAAAAAAAAGAGAGAATATTAAACGGACGCTGATGTCATGGGATTTAACCGAGTATTGTAAATCTTAATATTAACCGTGTTCAATGATTAGTA
>JAVCKX010131955.1:0-20624 GCA_034780695.1 Lepetodrilus gordensis
GCACCGGCTGGTACTGACAAGACCAAGGATGATAACTGCATTGCCACTTTACAGTCAGTGCATCCTATCAATATCGCATCGGAAAGGTAACTTTCACGAACATTGATGCCGGGCCCCCGGGACAAGATTTGAACCTGGAACCTTTGGCTCCGAAGTCCAACGTTCTACCACTGCGCTACATCCCGCCCCCTCGCTGGGTGGTCAGGTGAAGTCTAGATCTAGCAATATATCATATTAAAAGTGTTTAAAAAATTACGAGCCATGCAAAACTCACAAAAATTACTTGTCAGATCAAAACTCACAATTAATCAACCCACTTGCCTATAATAGTAACTAGGGTGACTGTTCTCAGATTCTTTCTTAGTTCAAAAACACTAGTTGTGCCAATAGGTCATGTAGGTGGCCAAATTCATATTTTGCGGTAATAATAATTTTGTATCAAAGCCTCAAAAGGACCAACCTTCTACGTCAATGGTGGGTGTGAACAACTTGCCCCACCCAGTGTTCGAAATTACTGCTGGAAACATACTGGCCCGAATAATGATACAAATAACAAATGTTTACAAAAAACATGAATTTCTACTGGCCCTTAGGATACCTTTAGCATTGGGAGAAACGGCCGGGCCAGTGGTAATTTCGAACACTTGCCCCACCTGGTCCAAGTATTATGGATTTGTAGATGTAGTGCACATATTTCACCTACTCAACATCCTGGGGATCATACAACCCAAGCTGCTATTTACATGTTTAATGCACTGGAAGGGTACTCATTTTTCAGCTGGGTGGACTGAAGCAGTGTGGATCTAAGCACTTGCTCAGAAATGCCTCACGATGGCATAAGCGCAATATAATTAAAATTATATATGAAAGTATTGCTCCAAATATATATTGACGCTAATTTTAATTAGATTGGCATAAGCTAGACTCAAACTGTGACCTCATGGTTGACACAGACTTGCTACCTCTCTAAACCAACATTTATTTTGTGTTTATTTTAAGTTTATTCTAATATTTATGGATACAACTTTTTTTAATTGTTATCCCAGTTTGTAAGACCAGTAACTTTTTCATGACTCCCATATAGTTTTTACTGTTTATGGTGAGATCATGATATCTTCTCAGTTCCCAGTTTAGTGTAGAGAGTACTGTTGAGCTGTGTAGAGTACTGTTGAGCTTTGTAGAGGGATGAAGGCGTGTGCCAGGGATAATGACGATCAATAATCACAGTAACTGTGATATGGTCGGCGGCCTGAGGCAGGCCTTGTGCTGGCTGAATAGAGTCCGTCTCTCCCTCCACCCCTCCCAGGCCCCACCCTTCCCCTTGGTCCCCCCACAACACCTGGTGTCACCTGCCTACCCTCGTTAGCAGATCAGGTATAGGACCAGCAGCAGCATAGAGCTGCATGTACTCTTGCTTCTCTTGCATGTCTCGACCAATCAGATTACTCGCAGACAGACAATGGTCATTTTCATAATGACTGCGGTGTTGTGTGACATTGACGGCAACCGGTCGATATCTCTGCGAGGGTCAGCCTCAATGCTTGACCCAAACTCTGGTGGGGATGTTGTTGTGAATTCTGGCCTTTGGCGCGAGACGTCTCGATGATGTCTTCTCGATTTGTCGTAAGGTTGCATGAAGTCGAGACGATGCTGCATGCTAATGATGCCATGTGATGAATTATTTATGTTACTTGGAGGTGTCTGATAGCTTTCTCTCGTCTCCTTCGCCAACTCTACAGACAGGGGTCTCCATTTTTATCTTCACCACCCATATCAGCCATCGCCGATAAAAACGTGATGATAGTTTTTACGTTATATCCATACAGGGAACACATCTCTGCACAGATGAAAGACTAGCCCCCTGCTCAATACACACGAACCATGTCTACAAGGAAAAAAGGTAAATTTTGCAACTTAGTAATTATATGTCTGTGTGTAGATATTTAATTGCATGTGTGCCAGTTATATCTAGTGCATATTGAAATTATTATCGAGTATTACGTTCAGCATGTTATTATTGCTAGGTATATTGGAATATTTATGATAGCATAGAGCTGGCGAGCGAGTGAACATGTGTTTACTGTTATGTAATAAGCTGATCGAACCTGTCTGGCTATGGGTCTAGAATATTGGCTTTATTCCATGCTGTCAGTCGTACAGATACTGTACGCTGGTGCATGTTATTTTAGTATTTTTGTGGTTTATATTATTTGTCATCTGTGAAGATCGTAGAAAATCAAGGTGCCATATTTTAACAATAATACACGATTTACAAGTAATTATGGATTATTTTGCTGGGGTGAAATTCTTACCCAGTGAATTTTAATAAATTAAAATGTCATGTTGATAAGAAACTTACAATAGCTTGACATTTGTAGGAGAGAAAGCATTTAAATGAGTAATGTGATGTCATAATGTATTGTTTATTTGACATCATGAGCATTATTACTCGTTGATTCATAGCATAATAATGGGTAAGATTAAGATGTAAGTAAACAACTGAATTTATGACTGAATGTCAGAGATTTCTTGAAACTGTCAAAGTTGTTGAACTTGTTGAAAAGGTCTCACAATCTTAAATTAATTTGTTGAAAATATCTTGCCATCTATTGGTATTATTATCCGTGTGTTTTGTCAAGCATAAATTATATTTGCACAATTTTGTACTTTGACGATCGTTATTAATTTTAATCATTAGCTTACATAATTGGTGAGCTGTCAGTATCAGCTGGTGCTCACAGGTTTACTGCAAAATTCAGCACTACAGATGTTGCAGGTTTCCTCCTGCCCTAAAACTAAAAATCCATATAAAATAACTTGCAAGTGAAATGTTCTTGGAAGTGGTTAACAAAAATCTCAATGAAAATAATAATGAAATAGATTTGGAATTATTCATTTAAATTGCTATAATGACTTGATCATTATGGTTATATGATGCAAACATGATTAATTTATCATGTTTATTAAAATTATATTGAAGTTTTACATCCTGAAAAAAATTGGATAGTGTAATAATATCACAAGGGCTATTGCATGTGAGCAGTTATTAAAATTCCAGCAATTTCATATGTATGTTGGCCATTGATCAATTATATACATCTTAAAACCACACAACATGCAGGTGTGTAAGGCTAAAAGTTTATTTCCTTGCTGAAAATAACCTATCATGGGCGTGCGGACAGGTTCAATTTTGAACAACAATTGTGTACATCGTTTGTGTTTACAACATATAAATTAATGTTGTTTATAAATACATGTATGTGTGAATTTATTTTTCTGTTTCCATGGTTATCTATAAATATAGTATCAGCTACGTATTCACATGTACATGTATATGGTTCGAGGTGTTGATATTTTCATAACAAATACCAGCCGACATTAATCGGTTGATTTAACATTTGCAAATCAAAATGTTTTTGCAATAAAAAGTCTGAACATATATGCTCATTACTTGCCTACATTATTACCCCAGTCACTGCAGTTAGTGGATTTATGTGTATTTACTTTCCTTCTCAACTCCCTGGACAATATACAACCTGGGAAAAATATTTTAAATATAGCACATTTGGAAACACATCTCACTTCCATTCATTAAAAAAAAAGTTAATGCAAAGATTTACAATTTTGAACAAGCCAATGGGCTAGTAAGTCAAATATGAATCTAAAGCGCCTGGCAAGTGGGAACTTCTAACCTTGATATTTTCTCATTGATTTTTTTCAAATATAGCTGTTTAACCTGTTAGTGAAATAAGCAAATTATTAATTAAATTATTAATAAGTTTTATTAATCAAATAAATTTTTTCATTTCAGCCAATCCTGAAAACTCTAGTCAGGCTGTCCTTACAGAAATCAAGGTGAGAACTCATGCATGAAATAGGTAGATACCGTATGTTTGCTCCATTTGTTCAACTGGATTTCGTACAATATTGGTTATTCTTTTGAACATGCTGATATAATAATAATAGTGAATATCTGTATTGCGCAATAGAAATATGTCCTTGCACTAATCATGTAATGCAAGCTCAAGGCACTAGAATGTAATTAAGTTCATAATATTGTCTGCAATATATGTATGTAGTCTTTTTTGTGTGTGATTCTTTCCTCAATTATAAGTTCATAATGTTATTGGTTTACTTTTAATCAGGCTGAAAATGGTAAAGCCATGAAGAAAGACGGTGTGAAAGGTGGTAAGTGGTTTCTATTGTTGTCTAACATACATTTTCAAGCTGGGTTAGTCATGTTGAGATGGGATAGTATTATACATGTATGTCAATCGATACAAAAAGTGGGCAAAGTATGTTATAGTAAGGAATCTTGTCTATTGTATTAATTTACAACCCAAAATAATGTAAATTGAAGTATTTAGTACATACCTTAGATTATATAAACTGTTAAAGTTGAAAGTACCGAAGTCCATTGGATATAGTATTATTTACAGTATAAATAGTAAAATTCTCATCCTCGGATATCAGTATGTTTTTAACAACATTTAAATATTTTATTTTATTTTATAACATTTCTGTGTATTTTTCAGGATCAAATTCCGAAACTGAACCAGCAAGGTGAGAAAATTTAAACATTCCATTTATCATCAGATGATGTTCTTTCCAATATTTCCAGGCTTATAATATATTCATTACATTTAATATAAATCATAATTGGTAAATTTTGCTAATTTATCTTAAGAAGTAGCGTTTTTGTAATTCAAGAAATTGAATAGGTATAAGCTGCCTTAATTACTATTTTATTTAATAAACATATTGAATTCAATATTTTTATTCTTAGTTCGGACACTCCCAAAACTCTAGTCGCCTGTACGTTCCCAGGATGTTCGGGACAAGGTCATGTAACAGGAAAATATGCGCGCCACAGAACGTAAGTCCTAAAACCAAAACTGATTGTCTATTTTGATACAATTATATTTATCAATGTTGTTATGTCAATTTACACATGGGTGAGATTGTAAGGATTGTAATAGGCAAGGCTCAGTAGTAAGGATTGAGGCCTTGCATGTGACGTCACTCAATACGTCGCATGGCATCGTGGGTGGTAAAACAATGGCATTTTCCGCCATTGCTCGACGTCGCCAGATTGTTGGCAATGGAAACGATTGTTCCGCGCAAGGTCTCACTTGTCCGCCTGCCCGGGACAGGTATTATCCACAGGTGGACAAATGAAATACCCCAGATTAACGAGCCATTTACCTGGGTTACCTGACCGCACACAGGGACAGGTGCCTCAAAAAGTTACTGTAGAAAAGTCCTGAGAGGGTCCTAATAGTTTTACTGTGAAGTTGACGAATAAACTTCAATGCATTTGCACTGTGACACAGTAGTGACTCTTTGCCCAGAGACATCATAGCAACACCATAACATCACAATAAGTACTGATGACATCACAATGGTAGACAGAACAGTCAAGTTGAAACTTTACAAAACAAATAAATATCACATATGGAAATCAGTATTGAATTGCAAAAAGTTGTATTTTGTGTTACCACTGTACAGTTGTTACAATGTTTGTCACTGACAGGACACAGACATGTCCTCTGGCAGCCCTGAAGAGGAAGCAGGACAAAGAGGACGGTCCTGCTGCCAAGAAAAGCAAGAAAACCGCCAGTTCGTCGAGTGTTCCGTCATCCAGCGTCCCCGTGAGAAACGCCGACGATCGTCCTGAAGCAGCGGAGGCGTCCTGCGAAGTGACTCAAATGTTGGACAACAATGAAGGTCGTGAATCTCAGGTCAAATCCGAACCTGTCGAATCAAAAGGTGGAGAGGTCACCGAGGTGATGGTCGTGACCTCCATGGAGGAGGTCATGGACGACGAACAGAAGTGTTTCCGTGAAGCAGAGCGAGCTCTCCGCAGTCTGTCGGGGGACGACTCCACGCCATATAAGTACATTTACTCCACGTCTGACAGTGAGGCTGTGGAGAATAAGGATGCTGAGAATAGCGCGGAAGACGTCTCGGACGTTAAGAATGAGATTCCAGAAGAAGTAGAATTGAGCGAGACTTTCGTCGCTGGACATTCGGCCGATGACGCCGACATTTTACTCAAGATTCAGGAGCAGTGTGCCAGCATCCAATCGCAGACCAGCACGGTTCAGGTACCCATGATGATCCCTGATCAGGGCCCGGCTCTCGTGGCGATGCTGCCGGAAACCGTTCAGATGGCAGTGGCTGCTACGTTGACCCAAAGGTCTGTCACACAGGAAGCGGAGGCTCGCGGTGAGGGTGGAGTGGCGGTGGTAGGGGGTGAGGCGATGCAGCAGGGTGATGGTGCCTCAGCACCGGCGCCGTTCACGGTCCTGGCTGAGTGGAGCACCGGGAAACAGAAAGACGACTATTCCACAGATTCCGACTCAGATTCCGACGACGACTCGTCAAAAAAGGGTATTTTTAATTTAGCTTGTTCCTGAAATTTCTATTATTGCTTGACATCCTATTTTTTTCAAAAGTTTTTCAAAAGTTCAGATTCTCGATTTAATTTATGAAATTTGTATAATATGTTTATTTATATTTTTTATTCTGTGCATTTTGCAATGAAATACAATAACATAATTCTTTACTGTATAAAAGCCGGGGGATGGGGGAGGGGAGCTATTCTCAACACTTTCTCATGCTTCATTCTACTTTCAGAAACTAAATGTCCAACCCCTGGTTGTGATGGTACAGGCCATGTGACTGGACTTTATTCTCATCATCGAAGGTGGGCAATTACATTGATATTCAAATAGTATATTTGCCTAGAAATATAAAAAAAATAGCATTAATGTATAATTAATATATCAAATGGTGCCTAAGAATATCATGATGTCTGTTATTATTTGCTGGCAACTTCAGGAAATCTCAAATACTATTTCTTATTAGTGAACCAAGGCTATTTGTTCGTATGATTAATATTGTACTGTTCATGATATGCTCAAATAAGAACAATGAATATGTCAAAATTAATTGTTGATAATATTTAATTTTTCCATGTTATTGTTCTTTCTAATTTACTATGTATTGTAGCCACATTCCTGTTGGATTCACAGTATATTTTCGTTATTTTAGTTTATCAGGTTGTCCACGGAAAGATAAGGCTACTGCTGAAAGTAAGTATTTTACACTGTATTGTTATTTTTATGATCACACATTTCTGTTTCCATGATACCATTATCTTGTACAAAAATACAAAAATAAAAAAAAAATTTCACTGAGAGGGTGTGGTACACATCCTGTCAGTGAAATATTTTTTTGTTATTTATTTCTTTACTTTTACATAAAATTTATTGAAAATGTATTACACACTATAAATACAGAAACAAATTGCTCTCTGTGATCATAATTGCAATAAAAAAAATGTTAGATCTTACCACAGCATGGGCAGATATTTATGTAATATTTTATACGTGTTGCTGGGTGACATGATTGTCAACTAATGGTGCAATAAGAATTACTAACATGGTTGTCTGTTGCCTCTTAAGCAAGTACTCTCTGTGTTTCAGTCCTGGCTCAGCAGGAGCAGGTTCTAAGGTAAGTCAGTATTATTAATGTATACCGAACTGCACAAAAAGTGCAACAATAAATTTACCAAATTTACCATCTGTATTTGAATGGAAAAGGCCACAGCGTCAACAAGAAAGAGTAAATTAAAATGAGTTTTAGTGTTAGAAGAATGAGTGAATGATTATTGAGTTTAATTTCGCTGTGGGAGAAGTTTTATATGTAGCTGTACTGGGCAGGAAACCATTGCTGAAACTGTTGCAAGTCATTGATTGGCTGTCTCTCTTCCTGCAGATGTCCGACTGCTGGGTGCAATGGCCGAGGTCACATCAACAGCAACAGGAATTCTCATCGCAGGTACGTAGTGGAGACTATTGACAAGCTTCTGACCCTGTTGGACATTTTGTCCGTGCTATCAACTGTGAAGCTATCAACTGTGAAGCCCACATGTTTTAATTATTTTATATTAATTATTATCATCGATTTCAGCTTGTCTGGTTGTCCCATTGCCGCTATGGGGAAACTTATCAATACGCAGAACCAGAAAAAGCAAGGTAACCAATATGAACAGTCACACAAAATATATGATTCATTTATATATATACTGAACATAATGAAATCATTACTAATAATTACCAAAATTGTGCATCTTGTATATTTTACATGACTACTAACATATTACAATGAGAATTGTAGCAGTGGAAAGCAGCTATCTACCGTGGCTGTCAACTTGTCGTCGGCAGGACAAGTGTACATGACAAGTACCTGGCAAGTCTATGTCTCTCTTCTCCCTATGTCCTGTCCCACCCTCCTCCCGACCAATCAGAAAGTAGGGTTCAATAATCTTGTGCACGTGACTTGCTAAAACCACAGTAACCTCACTCGCTGTTAATATTAACCCTGATGACTGTGCGCGTAGGTGGTTGAACAAATTTATGGTTTTTATGCCCTGAGATTACGTAAAAAGGAGTTGCCAGTACGCATAGAATTTATTAAGAATTTTTACTAAATTTAACAGTACATGTACTTGGTTATCCAGATAAATGAGCTAGCATTACTACAAATATTAACACTATATTATCGATAGCACAATCGTTTGGACCAAGGAACCAGAATCAACAACATAAAAAAATAGAGTACTCTAGCAGAACTCGGGTTAATGTTTGCAAAAATAACAGTAATGACAGAATTTAAAAGCTGCCACAGCGACACGAATGGTTAATACTTGCAAAAATGACAGTAATAACGGAGAATTTAATCTCTGCCATGGAGACAGGAATTCAAGAAATGGCCGGCCACACTGATTGGATACCGCCTCGGTGGATTACTTAAAAAGTGGTAGTTGTGACGTTGTGCTCATGCTTCAAGTGCTATTCCAGGTGAAGTAGAACTACAGGAGCCTCAGGTGTGTGGCATCGAACTGCCCCTCGCCCTGCCCCTGCCACCAGGGGGCAGCACTGAAGGTTAGACCACACCCACCTCCTCTTCACGCATGTTCAACAGTTGCCATCCACCTTGTCAGTCTTTATCTTGCGTTGTTTCCTTGCTCCACCAGCTCCAATGAAATAAGACTAATTGGGGGAATGTTTTTTACTTGGAAAGAGCACAGCTATTGAAAGTAATTTTTACCTGTGTTTCTTTTGGAAAGTGAATAAGCGAGATGGAATATTATATACATAATGTATTTTAATCTCCATTGACATAAAAAGAAAATGTGGAAAAAAAAATGGATGCTTTTAAGTCTGTTCACTGGAGCTGGTTGTGCTTCATTTCTGTTCGTATTTTTGGTTTCCGCTTTTTTTCCCCTCTCCTTGTGTTGTTGGTTTCTTTTCGTTGGACTTGCCAGAAAGTACACACCTGCGCGGACGCCAGTTGACAGCTGCTGTAGATCCCTCGCCTCCCGAATATTGGGACGCGGATTCCACAAGGTCACAGCGACTTGTTTGTTTACGACAGGCCTCCATCTGGTGATTTTGCCCAAAAGTGGTGACCCGAACCGAGCGGTGTTAGCGGCGTGCTCCGAGGCCGAGCTCATCAAGATTGCCGCCAAGCAGTATCCCGAGTTCGGTGACGGTCCGTACCCAATAAGCATCACGCTTCCGTATCCATACTCTTTCTGGTGTTGACCACTATGTACGACGTCAAACTTTGTGTTTCTGTTGTGTATACCTTTCTTATTTGGTGTTGTTTATGTTGCTCTATGTTTTGATAATGTTTTTATTTTGACAATTAGTTTATATGTGTATTGATCTTGGAAGTGGTTCTAAACCCCCATCTGAAAAGAATTAAATAAAACAATAGTATAATGATTACATTGTCAGAGCTGCCATTGGCTCTGTCAATGTTATTTGAAAATAATAACTTTTCCTTTGTCATTGCACTAATGACTACCTATTTTAAATGACTTTGAAATTGTATTAATCTGTGATTAGGAAGGTGTTTTCTCAAGTAATATACTTAACCTATGAAAAATAATAGTCATAGTAATTGTTAAAAGCACATACAATTAATTAATGCATCATTTCATTTACCAGTCTGCCCTCTGAATCCAGTAAACAAGATTTCTGTTATTTCATGTCTTAATAGTAATGATTAAACTTGTTTTTCTACAGGATCAGACCGAGTTCTTCGACCAATGATACTAACCAAGCAACTGGATCTGAACACGATGGACTACCCGCCGGTGGTGTCCACGTCGACACCTCGAAACAACCTGGCAAAAGAACTGGAAAAATACAACCGACCCACGACCGACGGAGGTCAATCAGGGGCAAAACAGCCCCAGAAACCCAAAATAGTTCCTAAAAAAGACAACGCCCCCGACAGGCCAAACATCCTGAGTCGACGGCCCCACTTTAAGCCACAGTATCGATACGACCCGAGTCGCCATGCGACCACGGCTCTGCCGACGTTACCGCCGAGACCTCAGTCGCCCGTCACCATCTCGGCATCCATGAATCTCGGGAAGGTGACTAGCGGCGGCATGCAGGTGGATCTGAACATGCCGGTGACGGCGCAGATCGTGGCGCAGCGTCCCGCGCAGAGCGTCAGCGCCAGTCTTTTGCTGGCCGGGCGCGGAACAGCGCTCAACATTCCCCAGCCCTCCGTCAGCAAGAGTGTTGTCCCCTTGACGACCTTCACCCCCACGGTGGTGGCCAGTCCATCTCCCCTGCAGCCCGTTGTGGCCAGCAACAGCATGGCCAGCATCAACTTTGTCAACATCAGCAACAACGCTGTGGGCGGCGTCACAGTTAACAACACCAACAATGTTATTAACAGCAGCATTATTGTGAACAGCAATAACAGTGTTGTTAGCAACTGCAGCAGTGTTGGCAGCTTCCACGATGGTAGCAGCTTCCATGACAGCACTTCGTTGGGTCCAAGCAACGGGTAGGTGGATACAAACTGGCTGGGATCCATTTCCTTGACTACAGTCACTGGGCAGCTTATCTGAAAGACTTGCGCAATTGATTGTGCATCCATATAATGAATTTGGTGATGTTTATCTTGAGTACAAGACCGTAGAAGGATAATCTTCTGTTTTGACAGTAATGCACAGCACAGCATTGGAACTATCTCAACAGTGGTCTTTGTTATTTATCACAAGTTAATAAACGGACACCTTGTTGTTGATCGATATTCTCTGGCAAATTTTATTTTGCCTTCTGTATGAAATCTCTTGTGAATATTAAAACATAATTTCTAATTAAATGACTACTGTTTCTTTGTCATGCATGCTGAGGGCGTCGATGCATGATGAAATGTTCACTAACTGCAGAATATCGCACATTTTGTTAGCATAGGAACACAACCCCGCCCTCGCCCACCCACCCCTCCCTGCAAGCCCTGCCCCATTAACCATTTCTCTCGTTTCTCTGACAGCATAACCTCTGAACCCAACTTGACCTTGCTCTCGAAACCCCCCTCCCCCAAACCGCGGGAGGGGCGAGAGCTGCTGTCATGTCCGACGTCTGGTTGTGATGGATCCGGTCATGTGACCGGCAATTACTCCTCCCACCGCAGCCTGTCTGGCTGCCCATTGGCTGATCGGGCCATGGTCCAGGCCAGCCAGGTGGAGCAGAAGTAAGTTGAACTAACACCGACCACAACAATGGCTGCCAGTAGACACATGCTGCCCTCTATCTGTCCAAACTGCTGAAAACTCGTTTCCACGATCGCACGACATCTTGTTGCACTTTTGAGTGTTTTTCAGTTTTTGTCATTGCTTTTCGTTTTGTGTTTCAACCATTTTATATTTTTGTTTTTCCTTTTATTCTACATTTTTGTGTTAACGTTTTATTTTCCATTTTTGTGTCAATGTTTTTTTCTCTCCATTTTTGTGCTGATGTTTTTAACGATTTTCGTTGTATTTCAGTTTGATTGTTCGTCTTCTTTTAAGTTTGATTGTTTTCTGTTTCTTTCAATTTGTCTTATATATTATTTGTGTGCATGTGTTTACAGCTTTTGGCATGTGCCTGAATTAGTAATTGATGTGAATTGTTTTTTAGCATATTTATCAGTTTTAGTTTAGCTTATCTTTCTGATCAGTTATTATTTCACCTTTTTTAGATTCTTCATTGGTGTTGATCCATTCAAGTTGGTCTGCTTGTAATCAAGCCCAGAGATTATGAAACATGATTGATTTCATCCTCAAGCTCAAATATTATTTGTTGATTTGCGAACAACAGTTTTTAGTTGAGCATGAAGCTGTACACAAAAAAGTTTCACAGTCTTAGAGCCTGATAGTTCAACAGAATCGGGGTATTAATACATTAATTGTTATTTCTACTTGCAAGTGCTATGTAGATTTTGGCATGCAATTTCATTACAGTATTAACTTTTAAAATATATCATTCATTAGTTGCTAAACACCAATGTAGAATCTGTTCATATTTTCAACACATTCATAATTTATGTTATGATGTGTTATTATTATGATTGTTTTCTTGTGTGTTATTATTATGATTGTTTTCTTGTTTGTCTTTTTTTGTTGTATAATTATATATTGTCATGTTTTGTTCATTATTGCACACAGACTATGGGGCTGCTCATTTCTAGCTGGTCTGTCTGTTCTTTCTGTCAGAGGCATGTACAGTTACACGGTGCGGTGTTGATACTTGGTAACTGCGCATGCGTCGTAGAAAGTATAGACAGATAATAATGGACTATTATTCATAGTCATTATACTTTCATATCAACAAATAATAATTATATTTTGTAATTCATTTGATCTAATCATTTCAATTAATTTCCAGAAATGTATTCAGGTTTGATAGCTCAATTTTTATATATATATTAAAAAAAATTGTTATGATTATTATTATGAAATTTTTTGGCTCTAGATTTTACATGCCTTGGAAGCATGATGAAACGCCTTAATCAATCCGACCCCCCACTATTACTAATAACTACTGGATAGGTCAACTGGGGACATTTTTTAGTTCTACCTACCACTATATAACTGAAACTATATAAGTTTTGCACCCCACAACCTCTCGCCACACCCTCCAAATATTTCCCCCACCCCATCTGGTGTAATTTGATTTGTGCATGTCACTCTTGTTGTCATGGCAACAGATGTCCCACCCCCGGCTGCGACGGCTCGGGTCATATTACCGGGAATTACGCCTCGCATCGCAGCCTGTCTGGCTGTCCGCGGGCTGCAAAGTTCAAGAAGGCGATCGGCTGTAAGGATGGAGAGAAGAAAGAAATGGACGAACCCCTTCGGTGAGTATTACAGTGTTACGTGATAGTTCTAGGTGAGCCTACAGTCAGCTGCTTGTCAGACAATTTTCTCTTCTCATCACATGAGGAAAATCAACAGGGAAAATAAGTCGAGGGTTACAATTGTTACAGTTTGTGGTCACAGGAAAACATGTTCTGCAAGTAGCCATGACATGCATGGACTTGAGGAAATAAGATCAATAATAAATAAATAATAAATTATGCATTATATAGCACTATTTATCCAGAGATGGTCCCTGCTCAATGGTTTTTGCTGTTCTAAAGCTTGGTTGAGATTGTATTGATTTCAACATTGTACTGACCAAAAAAAAAAAAATGATACTTGTGAAACATTTAGAGATGGTATCTTTTAGAAACATGTACAGGCTTTATGTCATCACGTATGGGTGAAAGATTCCCGCTGTGACATAAAGGAATAATTCACTCACTCATCATGGTATGGTTAGCCTACATATCTCTCTACATAAGCTTAATGATATCTAATGGTTAGCTCATTTATCTTCATGGATACATCTGCCGACCTTATGACATCTTCACAGTTATGTATGCTGAAAGTTTCCTATTGTTATAAACTGACAAGTTGTGGCATGAGCGAAATCATCTTTAAAGTGGCTTTAAAGCATACCGGTAATACACAACAAATGAAGAGAGATAGGAAAAAAAAGAAGACGAAAACAGTATACAAGTTGTTGTTACTTTGTAGCTGCCCTGTGCCTGGGTGTGACGGATCAGGTCACATGACTGGCAAATATTTGTCTCATCGCAGGTAGTCCTGTGTTCGTTGTTGTATCACTGAGCACTGCATGCTTCAGTAGTAATACAGTCTGCGTTTCGTCATTCACCTTTCAGAAAGTTTACTACATGGAGATGTATTTTAAATGTATTTTATCCTAGCATGTAATATTGATAAAAAAAAATACTTTTCTACTATTACGTAGTTCAAGTTTTTTTTAAACTAAAATAGTCCAGATATTTTACACACACACAAAATTAAACTGAAATCAATATTTTACACTTGTAGGTTAATGATTGTCCAGTAATCCAATGTGTAGTCATGTTTTAACTATTCAATCAACAATGGACAATCAAGCGAGAGGTAATTAGGTATGGATATTTATCATCCACTGCCTATTTCGTATTAGCATCGAATCACACAGTCTTGTGTGAAATACTAAAAGATATCTAAATTTTATTCAAGATGACATTGTCCCAAATGGTATACCAAGATTTCACTTGATTACGAATCATTTCTGAGTACAGTTTCATGGTCAACTCGAGGTTTTGTTGATATGACATATCGTACTCAAAAGGTTTCATAATCTCGGGTAACACAGATTCCTAATTGTTAAAAAATTGTGTCCTAAATTAATTAGAATTTTATTTTTGCGATCTATGGTTTGTATAGTGTATTTAAGTTTGTGCACTATTCTTGTTACTTATGACGATGTACTGCAGTAAATGTACAATAAGGCATTGTTGTTGTTTTACATATTCGTGGTGATGTTGTGGTAAACAGCAGTAATTTATTTTACTTTCAAACTAGTTTTCAGATATTTTCCGTTATTTCGTTATTCAGATACTTTTCCTGTTTACATATTTTTAAACACTCCAAATCTGCTTAAAAACTAAAGTAAAATAAATACTAAAAAACTTTGTATGTCATAAACCTAATGGCAAAAGAAAATAATATTATTTGAGATTGTGACAAGTTTTCACGTTAATTGTAAAAACAGCAGCATTTATCAACAGCGTACAAAGATTTATTTATTGAGTCAGTGAGGAAATCTTTCACTCATGCAAAGACCATTCATCCTGTTGTCAACAGCTAACTGAGTTGTTCATAGTGCTAGAGATGTTTTCTGTGTCATTATTCAGATACTTTTCAGTATTGTCGTCATCTGTTCATTATTGTCTTGCCGTATTGATGTAAATGGTTTTTCAAGACTTCTGTGTCATATTTTATATAATTAGTGTACAAGTATAAAGGTTTGTTTTGACATGCATGTTCAAGCTAATTTATATTTATATTTGTGACAATTTATGGTAGCTATTATTGTCTATTAGGGGCCCAGCATCAATGTTCGGGAAAGTTACATTTCTGACACGATATTGATAGGATGCACTGACTGTATAGTAGAAATGCAGTTATCATCCTTGGTCTTGTCAGTACCCGCCGGTGCTCGCAGGTTTACATTCAGCGCTACGGAATTTGCAGGTTACCTCCTGCCCTAAACTGACAAGTCGTGATATTAGTGAAAGATTCTAGAAAGTGACTTTAGTACTGTAGTAAACTCTCTTGCTTCCTAGCTTCCTAACATAAAATTGTTAAACTTCTAATTACTATAGCAATTTTTAATATAAATCAAAATATTGTAATAGAAAGGGTAACATTATTTGTTATTTTTCTGTTTTCTCTGAAAGTACCCGTCTTACTGCATAATGCTTGAATAATATTTGAAACAAATAGTCTATTTGAACATTTCTCATGGAAATCGAAGAGTTCAAAGGCGTCATTTTAAATATCCAACATTCTTCACTTTTAGTTTACCCAATTCCTAAAAACTTTTAGTTTACCCAATTCACTGACTGCTAAAAATTGTTAAAGAAGCTAACCCAGCTCCACGTCATGATAGATTTTCTCAAATAATTTCTGTGTAATTGTACATGTTTTGTCAAGTAATGAAGAGCACCGTCTCATTATTTCAGTGCATCTGGCTGTCCAATCGCAAACAGGCACAAAGTTCCCACACAGCGGCCATGTTTCCCTGGCATCGAGAACCAGGACCCAATGCTGATGAGCATCGATAAGTCTGGCAACTGTATTATGAAGACTGACAGTATATGGTGCGTAAAGAATTTCATTAATCCTCTCCCTGCTGGATTAGGCACAGGCAATGCTCTTTAGGGCATCTCTGGTTGCCTCCAGTAGTGAGAGGGTTAAAGAAACATGTTAGAAATTAATTTATTACTTGGCATATGGGTGAATATTCCCACCGCGGCATAAATAATTAATTCAATCATTTCATATTTAGAATAATTATTTATAATTATTTTATTCTGGATGGTATATCATTAAATCTTTGTGTTTTTTTCTCTAGTATTTTTCTTCTTCTCCTCCTCCTTTTCCCTCATCCTCACCTCCTCTTCCTCCTCCTGATATCCAACTTGTATTCTATTTCAGTTGTCCGACTCCTGGTTGTGACGGGTCTGGCCATTCCAATGGCAGTTTCCTCTCCCACCGCAGCCTGTCAGGCTGTCCACACGCCACACAGGCTATGAAGAAAGCCCGTCTCAGTCCGCAGGAACTGTACATGCTGCAGCTGAAAGTCGCCAATGGAGAAGGTGAGACGTGTTTTCAAGTCAAATTTGGAATTAACATTTTCTTCCGTCCCTCTCAAGAGAGGCTCTCAACTTGTTTGAGTACGACTTCATGCTCAACTCAAAACTTTATTTACAATATTCCCTATAAACATTTTGAACTTGAGCATGAAATTGTACTCCAAAGGTTATATAGTCTTGTTCCCTAGTGACCGAAAGAAATATGATTTTAACCATTCTTGGTCTAAAGTGAATGGTTAATTTAGGATATTGAAAAAAGCGTTTGGTATTAATTGAATTATTGATATATGATACTGAGCTAAATGTGTCAACATATTGGATTCTTATCTGAGCTTAATGGCTATTTAAACATGCCTCCAGCAATCTGCATTTCTCTCTGCCAGTGAACCTGGAGACGGATGAGGACCTACAGCAGCTGGACGAGGAGATCGAGATGCTCAAGTCGGCCACCGTCACATCAGAGCTGCAGATGACCAAGCTGCGTGCGGAGGTGGCGTGCCTGGAGACGAGGCTGCGCCAGAAGGAGGCTGAGAACGACCTGCTGGAGGGCAAGTCCAGCGACACGCAGACGTACCTGGCCTCGCTGCGTAGCAAGGTGGTCACGTGTCTGCAGCGAGTGCCACTTCCCATGCAGATGGACCCGGTCTGCGATGACACGCTCGACCTCTACATCAGCAAGATCGAGGACCTCGTCGCCGAGCGCAACGGAGACTCTAATCTTTTGTTCAGCGCCATTAAAGAGGCAATGGCAGAAATTGAAGTTTGAAGAGGATTTGTTTGGGTTTTTTTCGATAAAAAAAACAGACGCTGGATAGAAAAATGTCTTGTGTTTTAAAGCTACCATGACTGATAGAGAATAATGGTTTAAATGGAAACTGAAAGATAGTACTGAATAGAATGGGGTTCTTTTTGTTTACGTTATTTTAAATTTGCAATGATTAAAATAGAATATAGAAAATTAAGGCAAAATATTATTTTAAGAAAGATATCGCTGTGGTTTTGCTCATTGTATGGAAGCAGCCATTATTGAAATGGGATATTGAAATCTTAGATGAAAAATGTAATTAATTTTTTCTGGAAGATATCGCTGAATAGAATGGTTTTATTTAATATTTTAACCTTTTCACTTCTGAATACAACCAGATAGTCCAACACAGACATGATTTATAATTTATTCAATGACAAGAGGGTTTTAAATTTCCACAACTGACATAGTGTATTTAACTCTAAAGGCTTCAACGTGTTCAATGGAAATATTTTATTTCTTTGAACGATGATGCTGATTAAGGTAGTTTTGTTCAGTGTATAAAGCTGACACGATTAAAATAGAATATCTAAAGCAAAGGCTTAAATGGCAGCCTATTTTTAAATTGTGTCCATTGTGTACAGCACACCTAGTGGAGACACTGTAGAAAGGGGAGATAATCACAAGAGCGTGTGAATGCCTACACAGGAGACTGAAAGATTGATTGACAGCCGAGTGCAGTACTATTCGATGATGATTGCAAAAGTGTACATCCTGTGCCAAGCACACCATAAACTGGAATGTATCATTTATGCAGCTTTTGTAGAAATTGCATTGGTGCTTTGTAGATCTGTAAAAGACAATGGACCACATGCAAGTTCAACTTTGTTGTGCATTTACGCCGCAACATTCCCATGTCTGCCTAGCAACCATTCCATTGAGTTTTTATAATGGGAGCGACTTTCGAAACGAGATACATATCTTTGTTATTATTTATGATTATTTTTAATCTGCTGTACGTTTTATGTACATTCATATCATCCCATTGTTGTTTCTATTTATTTTGTCATGTTTACCCTTGTTCGTATCCTAACTTATTTTTTCAATGACCGTGCAATGCATTCCATGTAATGTGTTTACCCTTGTTAGTATCTGAACTTCTTTTCTTTTTTTTTGATTGATGACCTGTGCAATGCATTCTATGTAATATATTTACCCTTGTTCATATAATAATTTATTATTTTGTTTGCCATGTAGTTCGTATAGCATGTTTGCTCTCATTTCTATATGAATTTGAGTCATATTTATGTTGCCTTTTCCAAACAGATTCTTTAAGATTTTTAGACCGATAATAACCAACCAAATATCAATGTTTCTATATAAATAATAATAATAATAGTAATATTTCCATTTGTAGAGCATGCCATCCACCATGTGAATTATAGAATAAGTAAATACTAAAGTTAAATTGCTTTTATAGGTTTTCATCACCCGATACTGGCTCCAAGAGTACATATATGCAGTAGTTAAAATATATGTCAATATGTTTAACCCTCTCCCTGCTGGATTTGGCAGACAGCTCTTTAGGGCATCTCCAGTTGCCCTCAGTATGGAGAAGGCTAAAAATAATGAAGCCGATTACCCAATATTCTAATTTATTGATCGTTGTATTGGTCTCCTTAAAAGGACGGTCTTGTTTGGAAAAGTTCAACCATTGACCCCATACTTACTATGATCATTCCCAGTCTCAAATGTATTTACTAGTCTGCATTTTCTTTTGCCATAATCTATTTTCATGACTCATTACAGGGCTAGGCTCGTTTTGTTAAAATATGTGCAATATTAATATTTTGACTGCTTTTATACACTTCCGATCATTTTTGATCCGAATAGAACATTTGATGTTTTTTCCCCCGAGATGCTATGTATATGTGAGATGAGGTATTTCGATGTCCATGGCAAGTCTGTAGTTACAGTAGCGGCAATTTGAAAGTGGCTCGATCACCTGCCACCCTACACTGCTTCTGCCAGCCACTGAACACGCAGTTTGTTGCAATTAAAATTAAAATGTGTCCTGCATTCTTCTGTGGTTTATCTTCTCCATGAATCTCAGCACATTACAAACAGCAACGGATCTGGGCTGTGTTCAGGATGCACTACAATTCACTACCAAGTGATATACAGTAGACCTCTCATATACCGGCCTCGGATAAACCGGACACCCGCCTATAACGGACTGAATCTGAAGTCCTGGTCCTGTCCAACGCTAATTACGGCATATGCGTATAATGGACTTCATATATAACGGACAAAAATAGCCGGTCCCAATGAGTACGTTGTATACGAGGTCTACTGTATATAATATCCATTCAACCAGGACCTCATTTAGTGCTGCATTCACTAAGAAATTGGACCTTGTTCTCGGCAACTTCTCATCGCAAATGGGTGAAAGATTCCCGCAGCAACGTTAAACTCCATATTCACTTGCACTCGGCGACTACAAACACCCAAGACCAGGCCCCGAGATTATGATACTTTTTGAGTATGCTCAAGCTCAGATTTGATATGGGGATTTGTAAATAAACCGTTGAGTTGAGCATGAAATCATACTCAGAAGTTTCTTAATCTCAGGGCCAGGGGCCTATTCTCGAAACGTTGTTACGATCGTACAACAATCTCAACTATTCTTACAGTATGGCTACGAACTGTTTTTAGGCTAAGATGTTTGTAAGAACGTTTCAAGAATAGGCGCAGGCCAGGCCTCCAGATTACAAAACATTTTTTACAAATCCCCATAGTAAATTTTAAGTTGAACACGAAATAAGATTCAAAATGTTGTAATGCTTTTCAGTACAAGACCTCATAGTGTTTTGCAGGAAAACCATGATGGTAAATGGACTGGACATGTCTTGTGCAAACCGACTGGCTACAAGTTTGCTTCAAACCCATTCAGCCAACCCCTACATTTGTAGAATTGTGTATTGAGATGTTGTGCAGACTACGTTTCACAAAATGGTCGTACTGTAGGCTGGACTTAATCAGGTATAAACCATTCTTTTACTATAGCAGGAAGTTATGTAACCTCAATTTAGGCCCAGACTACCAGTGCAACCCTTTTTATGCTTGGGGTGCATTCAAGCACAGGACTTTGAATACTTATAATAACATATTATACTATTCAATTTATAGGTTATAAACCACCATTACAAATCCCATAGACGACAGTGTTGATGTATTTATGCATAACTACTGATTCAGTGATTCAAATACCACAAAACAACCTACATTGCAAAGTTCAGTTCCCCAG